>FIZT01040874.1:0-12564 GCA_900065295.1 Paracoccus marginatus
AAGTCGAAGAAAATAACGTTTTGCCTTATAACTAAGGGTAGGAGAGGGGTGGGGGGCTAAAATTTTTACCATGTGGTTTTCAGACCATAAGAACCAAATTCCATCGGTTAGTTTTGAATTTCAGCTCAAGGGCATTTTCACCTATCTTATGCGCCGGTACCCTTTCAAATTAAAAAAAAAATTTTTTTTTTGAAAGTTTCTAAAAAATGCAATTTTTATTTTTTTGAGTAGGTATCTCCAATTTTCAGACATCAATTTTTTAGAAAATTTTTATTCTGCAAAAAATTCTATTTTTTGAGAATATTCAGCTTTTGAAAAAAATTATGGATCCTCAAAGTTGAAAGAAAAATTGGAATCTTGATATTTTTTTGGTCTAGATAATTTAGATAGGTTTTTTTGAGGTGATCCTGCCCAGCTTTACACTGAATGGGCGTGTGCGGAGAGAGGGAAAGTGGGCGATACAGCATACCTAGTCCAGATTTTCAATACCTTGAGCCTATATTAAACGAAATCTATCATTTCTAAGTCTTTAAAAAACGTTTACAAAATATTAGAAGTTCATCAATTCGAAGTATATTTTGAAAGCAATCTAACAAATTTCAAGACATGTGTAGTAAACGACTGAATGTTTAGAATGTTCTCAAAGTGTATCAAAACCCTTCCTAAAAATTTATATGGTCGGTCAAAACGATGTAAATGCTTTGAGAGGTCTTTCAAAAGTGATTCAGAAATTTTGTTCCATCAAAATTGATCCCAATGCTTTTGAAGTTTGCGATGAAAAACGATCCAAAAAATTTGAAGTTATGAGGAATCGATGTACCTAGATGAATGATAATTTTAAGAACAGATATTTTTAGAAATTTTTTTGACTTTTATTTATCTCATCTTTCTTGTAGTAATTCTCTGTTCTTATGAAATCGAACGCTATAATACCTATACAATTGGTAGTTTTAAAAAATGCTAATTTTACGCCTTTTGCCCCTTTGGAATCTACGTAATTTGCGACTTTTCTGCACTTCAGACACAAGGAAAAGGCATATTAAAAAAATAAAAACACTATCTCGATAAACGGTACTCGTACGTAAAAGATGAACAGTTAATTAAAAATATCCCGGATCCAGCATGGCACGAGCGAGTGAAAACGAGGTGTATCCAGGATGAGGAGGAAAAATTCGATAAATTTAATAGGCAATTAAAAGAAGCGAACGGGATCGAGCGAGAGGCAGACAGAGGGAGAGAAAAAGGTCGTATATGAAAGCTAAGTAAGCATAGCATATAAACTACAGCCATACTTTTCGAGATAACCTCGTATATAATAATTTTCATACGTAGGTACTTAGATAAGGTACTTACTCTGCCATTCTCGAGCCTTTATACCCGCAATTTGGCCCATAATTGACGTCTTGGAAATGCCTCACAATTCACAAACGTCATCCAAAAGTACCTATACGAATGATGAATTTTTGGAAACCATTCGTGATCGACTTTCCATCAATATACTTACTTCGAGAGTTTCCTCGAAGAACAGAGTCGCGTAAAATTGGATATTTTATAAGATTATTAGCAACATTGTATACGAGTGCTTATTATGTGACCAATAAATCGGCAAACTGCATCGTACGTTTATGCAGTTAATTACCCCGGCCGAGGGCGAACGTCGCATTTATGCGCGGTTAACGAAGTTCGCGACGTGTATAGGTAGGTATAGAGATGCTGGGGAAGAGGCGAGGTTGAAGAGGATGGTTTTTTTTCTCTCTGTTCGCCTTAATGATACCGGGCATAGGTATAACGATGATATGATAATACCTATTGTTATAGTAGTAAATCGATCGTTAACAAATCAAGCATATAGTACCGGTTGCGGAAAATTTATTCACCGAGTTGCCATTACCTACGCGTAGAAGAGAGAAACGCGCGACGGAGTAGGCTGGTTGTTGATTTTTTTTCCACTCTTATAGCCGGAGACATGGCATAGCGAGCGGAGAACACCGGCGCAGCAGCAGCTGTTCGTAAAAGCCTTAAATGCCATTTGTTTTTCTGTCTAAAAGAGGAACACGTGTGTTCGCTACTCTGCAAATGTCACCTTTTTTAGATGCGATTTATCGCGCGTCTATGTATGCGCGTACCCTGCGCCCGCCCTCCTCGCCACCACTGCGTATAGATCGTGTCCGCGTTGATCGATTCGCGTGCCGTAACATCTCTCTACCGTCACCTATCCAGCTCGTAAGGTTCGTATACGTGTAGGATACCGAACGAGTAAATCTCTTCCGGCTATAAGAACGGGTTAGGGTTTCCCGACCAGTGCGCTGGATGGAAAAAAGGGTGGAGCACGCGACCAATCAAGCAGAAGGGTTGAAATTAAAAGAGCTGATTGCTTTTAACTTAGCGTGGATAATATCGCAGCTTGTTTCGGCGTGTGTGTGTGCAGCTCCCTTAATATGTTTGGAGGCTTGTAATGGCGTTTTTTTTTTTTTTTATGTAACCGATGTTGTGCGAAATTATCTATGCGGTGGATGTGTTTTTTTAGCTAATTTAAAATATATTATAATCCTTTTATGGTAAATGCAGTGGGAAAATTTATTCTTGGGATGGAAATGGAAAATTCTCGTCTCGTTTCTTTTTTTTCTTTCATATTCAACTTCGCGATAGGAATTTGTTTTTGAGAAAATGTATAAAATTTTATTCGTGAATAATTCATAATCTCGTGTATCGTATTTCTTTTTTCTTTCGTCAGACAAGTAGAAACACTTCTATAAATTTTTTTCGAATCGATATTCGCGCCATTTTTTATAAACTTTATACGTATACTAATACATGTACACAGTACACACACCGATACAGCATTTGGAAATAATTCCGAATGAATTTCCAATTTTACTGTTCGATTCGGTGAGAAAATTTATGGCCTCGGCGAATAAGAAAATTACCACCCTAAAGGACGTGCGCGTTAACCTGCGAGTGGCCAAGTTCAAGTACGATTTTTTTCCCTTCAGCTTTTATCGCCGCGTCTTGTAGCAGCCGAGTGCGAGCTTGGCATTTAGAAAGTTAAATCATGTACCGTCTCATATAACCATGTAATGATTTTCCGTTAAAAATGAGATTTTACTTGGCCATTTGTTTCAGCGTGACTGTTGTGTTCGGCGGCGTGATTTTTTCTAAAACTCGTAATCCGAGTAACATATTTCACAATCGAGATATATATTTTTTTCTCGACCGACTTCACCCTCTTTTCTTATTCTTACAAATTGAACAAAACCATTGTATCGAATACATATGTGCATTAACACTTTGAGCAACTTCTTTCTTCTCTTTTTTATTCGTATTCATCGCGCGAGTACCTACATTCGACGAGATTTTTTTTTTCGTACGAATTTTCAATGCGCAAGATGTAAATCGCGTATAGGATTAGATTCGTGGATTGTGAATGAAGAATGATGTCGAGTGAAGGGTGAAAAAAAAAAGGTGAATTTCAGACGGTGTGATTTTTTAGAAAATATTTTTAGACGGTTGATTAAAAATTGAAATCTGGTTGGGGTGAGTAGGTATGTGCGAGGTTGTTGACTTGGAAATTACATTTCCAAGGTAGAGATATCTAAATACCACGAAAAATTCGATTATAGGAGGAGTGAAAAAAGGAAGAATGAAAATTGCCCATGTGGAATTTCGCCAAGTGTATAGACTGTGAAGGTATCATTTTTTTATGTCGGTATATTTTTTCGAATGGAGAGAAAAGAAATAGAGCAACGTAAGATGGAAGGTTCGTTTTGTTTTATCGTGAAAATTTCGAAGTTGTTGACTTATTTTTTCGAAAAAAATTTCTAGGATGGGTGAGAGGTCAGAAACCTTTGAAAAATTTGTTTGGCTGAGCTATGAACCATTAATCGATTTGGTTGGTTGGTTTTGATCAATTGATTATTGATCATTGATCATGTAAATGATCCTTTGATTTGTGCAATGAGTGTGTACTTCCAATCAATTGTTTGTAATTTTTTTGAATTTCGTTGTATCGATGAATATTTTCGATTTCGATAAATCGATTTTTTTTTGATTCCGATAAATCGAATCATTTTTTCAATTTCGATAAATTGATTTATTTTTCGATTTATAATTTTTCGATTTCAAGAAATCGATTTATTTTTCGATTTCGATCAATCGAATCATATTTTTTCGATTTCGATACATGATTTATTTTTCGATTCCGATGAATTGAATCATCTTTTCGATTTTGATGAATCGAATCATTTTTTCAATTTCGATAAATAGATTTATTTTCTCGATTTCGATAAATCAATTTTTTTTGATTCCGATAAATCGAATCATTTTTTCAATTCCGATAAATTGATTTATTTTTTGATTTATAATTTTTTGATTTCAATAAATCGATTTATTTCTCGATTTCAATAAATCGACTTATTTCTCGATTTCAACAAATCGATTTATTTCTCGATTTCGATCAATCGAATCATATTTTTTTGATTTCGATAAATAGACTTATTTCTCGATTTTGATGAATCAAATAATTTTTTCGATTTCGATAAATGATTTATTTTGCAATTTCGATAAGTCGATTTATGTCTCAATTTCGATAAATCGAATCATATTTTTTCGATTTCGATACATGATTTATTTTTCGATTTCGATGGATTGAATCATTTTTTCGATTTCGATAAATAGATTTATTTTCTAGATTTCGATAAATCGAATTATTTTTTCGATTCCGATAAATCGAATCATTTTTTCAATTTCGAAAAATTGATTTATTTTTTAATTTATAATTTTTCCATTCCAATAAATCGATTTATTTCTCGATTTCGATCAATCGAATCATATTTTTTTGATTTCGATAAATAGACTTATTTCTCGATTTTGATAAATCAAATCATTTTTTCGATTTCGATAAATGATTTATTTTGCAATTTCGATAAGTCGATTTATGTCTTAATTTCGATAAATCGAATCATATTTTTTCGATTTCGATAAATAGATTTATTTTCTCGATTTTGATAAATTGATTTATTTTTCAATTCAATAAATCGATTTATCGAATCATATTTTTTCGATTTCGATAAATCGATTGAATTTTCTGATTTCTAAAAATCAGTCAATCAGTCAGTATTATCGATTTTGATGAGAAAAAAAAATTCCAACTCAATAAATGTTTCGATTTAATTTTAATGATAAATCGATTAGCCTTTTCAATTTCAGTTCACCGATTAATTTTTTCGATTTTAATTAATCAATGTTACTATGTACTTATTTCAGGAAGTAAATAAAAAATGAATATTTTTCATTTTGAGAAAATGGATCAATTTTTTGATTTTGATAGGGGTACATGATGGATACAAGATGAAATTTTCTTTGATTATTTTTTTTTTTGTTTATACTAGTGATGAATTGGTCACTCGCCTGGTACTCTATTGATTTCTTTGACTCAATAATTTTTTCAACTTCGATTAATCGACCAATTTCATGATTAGATATTTTTGAATTTTTTGAGTTGACTAATTTTCTAATTTTTACCAATTAATTTTACCTTGTTTCAGGTGAATCGTGACAAAGAATATTTTCAAATTCGATTCAAAGACTGTGGGGAAAAACATCAAATACGGATGGTGAGTCATTTCACGTTCATTTTTTGAAATATTGATACCATTTTTCGATATCATTTTCTGTAGTTTCAAAAATATCTAGACGACTCCACAAACCTGGAATTTTTACTCGAAACGTCACTTAGGCCATCATCGACGTAATAGGTGCACCTAACCTTGTCCCCCATGTCCAGGAAGTACACAATAAAATCTAGTTAAAAATCTCCGAAAAAAATCGTGAGATTTTTTAATGGACGAAACGCGGATACTTAGAGAATAAGGTTCTATGGGAATAATATTTCTCGCAGCTTCTTACATAATCCAACTCACGATGACATATCAAAGAATAAGGTGCATAATATAGTCTTCATCTAGCGAGAGGTTTACCCTCGCCAGTCGCCTCCTTACCTACATGCGTACCTATATACCTGTACCTGACGTATTGCACCATACGATGCCAATTTCTGCTTCACTTGTTTCGATCGCGTTACACCCTCGCCGGGCATCGCAGCCGATAAAAACGTACCTACACCGCGACCGATGATGGATTTCGGGTCGGTTAATTGAGAAGAAATTTCCAAACTCGCCTTTGTATAAAAGCGAAATTACGAATTAGCGCGCTATTAAAGGGAAATAACGCGAGGTTAATTCGAACGGGGGCGATGATTTTATCATATTTTTTTCTCGGCGATTGAAATAGAAGAAGAAAAAAAAAAGCAAGCAGCGAGATGGTAACGAAGGGTGATTTGAAAATTCGAAAGAGAAAGGTCGTAGGTTAGCCTCATACACAATGAAAGGATTGATGGTGGCAAAGTTTATCGTAAAAATGCAGCAGCTCTGGCAGTAGCAGCAGGTGGTGCACGACCTTCGTAAAAGATGCAACAACAACCGTCAACTCTTCGTAATATGCAACCCTCAACAAGTGTTTAACAGATTTCTTTACATAATACCATCAAGCCGGGGGAGTATACGTAAGGATTCTCTTTCTCTACAGGAGAGTAAAAAAAAAAAAAACGAGGGTGGTTTTTTTTCCTTTCTTTCTTCGGCAGCCGATATGCGAAATATTCCATTTTTTTTTTTTTTAAACACGTACTCGTATATGCACATCGAGTCTCCTCCGGTATAGTTTATTGCGAGTAAAAGGGTGTGTTATTGCGTGTAGTAAACACGGGGGTATTGTGATGATTAGTTTATCCTCTTGGTAATATTTCTTAGTTATTGAGTTGTGAAGAGATGTTATTTTAAAAGCATGTTGTTGGAAAACGATTCATTTTTTTTTCTTTTTTGCTTCTCTCCTTTCCTACGACGCTACGACGTCGTAAAATACACACTCGCCGACGAGTTTCGTACATAATATTGGTCAAGTTCGACGGTATAGTACGGTACGTGTTGGTGTTGGGTCCGTAAGTCGTACGCATCACAGGAATTATACCAGTTCCGAGAAACATACTCGTATTTTCGCGTCTGCCAGTGGTACGCGTATACGTCGAGACGTCTATAATTAGCCTCGTCCGATCGATTGAGGTGAGTGCTGCATGGTAATTTGCATGTTGGATGATTTAATTCGATGTACTTATTATGAATGAATGGTTCTTAAAATTGTGTGGTCGGTTCCGAGAGATGCGAAAAAAGGTGCGCCCTGTTATGCCGAAAAAGTGATGCATTCGTAGCGTAAAAATGGTGCGGAACTTCCTGAAGGCGCGACGAAACCGTTTAGAAGTGGTTCTATCCTGTCTGTGTCTGGTGTGGTTCTCGGCCAAAATAAAAATTCTCAAAATGTGAAATTTTCGATTTGTAAAAAAATTCGTGAATTTTTTCAATTTTTGGAAAAGGCTGTAGGAGGGCAAGAGGGTGTTTTGTCTTCCGAAAAAAATCTTCGATCTAAAAAGTCAATTATGATGAGAAAAAATTTTCTCAAACTTTTTTCAATTTTTTAAATTTTGCCAAAATAAGGATACGCGTTTTTATACCTCATTTTTAGAAGGCAGAGAAGCCTCGATTTTTTTTCAAAATATGTGGACCATTTTTCGAGCCCTGATGGTGTTTTCAAAGACTTGAAAGCGACCATTTTATAAGAAAGTGACAAAAATTGGTAATTTTACAAAAATTGAAAATTTCACAGAAATTGAAAATTTTGCAAAATTGATTTTTGGCAACGTAGCCCCCTTCCCCTTGAGCTGCTCCATCATTCTATTTCAGTTAGGTCTCCCTCCAAACCACCCCTCTCTAGATAGATTCTGAAAAAATTCTATTTTTTGTAGTTTGAAAATAATGCCACTTCTTGGGAGATTGATTTTCGGCAACGTCGCCCCCTTCCCCTTGGGTTACTCCATCATTCTGTTCTAGCTTGACCTCCCTTCAAGCCACCTCTCGCTGGATAGATTCTAATTTTTCGTGTTGTGAAAATATGATTAGATTCTGCGAAAAATTGAATTTTTCGATTTTCGAAAATAATGCTACTTCTTTGGAGATAGATTTTCGGCAACGTGGCTCCCTTCCCCCTCGATTACTCTACCATTCCGTCTTATTTGGACCCTTAGCCAGGCAGATGCTGAGAAAAATTGAATTTATCGTATTTTGAAAATTAAATTCAAACGTCCTTGTGAAGCTATTTCTTTAGAAATTGTATTTTGACGACGTAGCCCTCTTCCCCTTGGGTTACTCCATCATTCTATTTAGTTTTGCCTCCCTCCAAGCCACCCATCACTGAATAGACTCTGTTAAAAATTGAATTTTTCATATTTTGAAAATAATACTATACCTACTTTTTCTAAAATTGATTTTCGGCAACGTGGTCCCCTCCCCCTTGGGTTACTTTACCATTCTGTTCTAGTTTGTTCTCCTTTAAATCCACCCCACGCCAGGCAGATGCTCAAAAAATTGAATTTATTGTATTTTGAAAATTATTGTAATATTCAAACGTCGTTGTGGAGCTATTTTTTTGGAAATTGATTTTTGGCAACGTAGCCTCCTTCGTCTTGGGTTATTCCATCATTCTGTTCTAGTTTGGCCCCCTCCAAACCACCCCTCTCTAGATAGATTCTGCGAAAAATTAAATTTTTTGTATTTTGAAAATAATGTCACTTCTTGGGAGATTGATTTTCGGAAACGTCACCCCCTTCTCCTTGGATTGCTCTATCATTCTGTTCTAGCTTGGCTTCCCTTCAAGCCATCTTTGGCTGGATATATTCTAATTTTTTGTATTTTGAAAATAATGCCACTTCTTGGGAAATTGATTTTCGGCAACGTAGCTCCCTTCCCATTGGGTCACTCTACCATTCTGCCCTATTTAGGTTATCTTCCTTTGAAACCACACCTCGTCAGGTAGATGCTTAGAAAAATTGAATTTATCGTCCTATTTTTAAAACTGAATCCAAACATTTCCTTGCGGAGCTATTTCTTTGGAAATCCATTTTCAGCAACGTAGTCCTCTTCCGCTTAGGTCCTCTTCCGCTTAGGTTACTCTACCATTCTATTCTAGTTTGGCCTCCCTCTAAACCACCCCTCGCTAAACAGATGCTTGGAAAAATTAAATTTTTTGTTTGTATTTTGAATGTAATGCTACTTTTTTGGAAATTGATTTTCGGCGACGTGGCCCTTATCCCTTCGGTTCCTGCAGCTTTCTGCCTTAGTATGACCCCCCCCCCCCCCCCAACCACCCTCTCCAGGTAGACCTTGTTCTGAGAGTACTTCTATGGAAAATTCCGCGAAGGATGTGATGATCTTTTCACTACAGCAGAATCTTTAATTAGGTAAAGAAAAAATTGAAAATTTTCATTTTATTTATTATTGAATTTTCGCTCGTGGCCTAAAAACCCATAAAAATTTCAAAATTGGAATTTTTGAAAAAATTAAGGAAAATAAATTGGACCTTGGCAGTTGCAAATTTTTAACAAAATCATGAAATTGAAGGTGAAGTTCTCAAATTTCATGAATTGATCGTTTGTAAAGAAATTTATAATTTTTACTCTAACCCAATCCCATTATTTCCCCGAATATAAAAAATTTTCAAATAAAAACGTAAAAAAATCACACTCACTTTTTCGCCAAATCCGCCCAGCCACGTCTGCGTCCTCGCGAAAAAAAAGGTGTGCAACTCGACCGAATTCCACTCACCCGTCTCGGCGCGAATTTTTCGTACAAAACTGGTAAAAAATTTCGGATACTTCAAACCACTCTCGTTTCTATTCTTTCCTCTGGCCGTTTCGGCTTCACCGATTTCACTGTATGAAAAAAGAAAAAAAAATCGAGAAAAAAACGTGAACTATTACCACATCAAAGAGCAATCGCCGCGTTACGTTCTCGCGCGCAATGTGCACAACCGACCTCGGATACTTGTCATGCAACTCGACCAAATCACTCACCTTCAATATTGGCAAACTCGATACGAGCTACCGAGTAAACAATACCGTGTGCTAACGATAAGTCGGAAAATTAATACGAGTACCTCGTGCCACGCCGAACGCAATTTACCGTATGTTATTTGACTAGCTAGCGCTGCCATGGACTTGAGCATACGCATATGCGCTGCGGTCAAAGTGCTAGCAAAAAAAAAAAAAAAACGCACGCATATTCGTATGCATAACGTTAATAGACTCTCGAATAGGTATATTAATTTAGACGGTAATGGTAGGTGTATTATGTATATCGTGTCTGCTGTACGGTCGCGGATTTATTAGGTATCAAAACACGCTATAAGAGGTTTAATGAAATTTACACAAAATTAATAATAATATAGGTATAAGCGTACGAAAGGTCGGGATTTTCCTCGTACGCCTAAGTACGAGGGGTATAAGTACCTTCATCATCATCTTCATCACACGCATCGTAGTCTATACCGTATACGTATATTGATATTTACACGAACGTGAAACAAAATCTCAATTTCTGATTTAAATACAACACACGCGAAACATATACCTAAAATCCTAAGCAACACTCTATTATGCTATAGAAAATTAACATTTTTAATTATACGATTATAATTAATGGTTTGCCTATAAATGAGAGATAATATAAACAAACTTAATTAGACGAGCCATCGAAGGCATATTATACTATATAGAGCGCAATGGCAAGAGGGGCGAAAAAAAAACCACAAGAGCAGCGTAACCGCGTGTAAAATGATGATAATAACAATAATAGCCTGTAATTGTCGACCACAAAGAGCGGAGTACCAGCAGTTAAATTAATTCCGAATTATTTATAACGCACCGGCGGCAATTAGTTCTTTCCCATCAAGCTTTCAGACTTTTTATACGTGCCGCAACCTTTGTAAAATGAACAAGAGAGGAAAAAAACGGTTAATTCTTATGAAATGCGAAAGAAAAAAAAGTACTCATACGCAAGAATCGCAAGTATTCGACATCGATGATCGTACTCGCGTGCATACTTTGGTATACGTAGGCCTATTACGTATGACAAAGCTTTACAGTTTCGAGGGGGGAGTGTTGTACAGTTGAAAATTCTCTCATCAATGTTGGTCGCTCTCAATACCGCTGAGCTCGCCTCAATATACATAAATGCAAATCTTTGCTGAGCTATGTAGTTTCGCTGATGCGCTTTCCGGCTTCGTCGTTACCAATGTGTAACAGCGAGAGGATATAAGTATGTTTCACAGGTACCACACGCTAATTGAGGATTAACGTGGCGGTATCTTATTTGCATAAATATTGTTTCTCGAACTGCGATGAATTGAAGCGCAGGCCTAGAGAATTATTTGTATTATAAATATTCATATACGCTGTACAAATATCATAATTAACATTAGCGTAAACGGAACGCGAATGCAAAAGCGTTACAATTAATCGGCCGAGTTTCTAATTTATATACCTACTAGGTGCGTAGTGTACTGCAGGACGATTGATATTTACATCGGAATTAAGCTACTGTGCGGTTAAACGCACGTTGGTATAATTTTCATGGAGAACTCCGCTCCGCCGCACCGTCGAGTCGGCGATAATTACTCGAAAATGAACCTAATATATGCGCGGTTCGCCACCTAAATGATTTAGTGTTCTAATTACTCGACAGTATCTCTAATTCCGCTCCCGACATTAAATCATGCTACAATTTGTACACGCAGGTTAGCACCGGCGTGGCATCGGCATTTGTACGTATCAGATGCGGAGAAAAGTGGAAAGAAATGCCGCCGAGAGGTAGTCGTACTGGGTGTAGGTATATCTGAAGAGGTTCACCCGGTAACATAATTATAAACGAGGCGATTTGCATTTTAAAACTAACCGCATGGCACGGCGCCTCTATAATAGCTTTTTTTAGACGGAAACAATCGCATCCTTCTAAGGATTCAGGGACTAACTCCGCGTATAAGTATATTATGAAAACCTATTAATGACTTGCAAAAAGCCTAACCACCTTCTTTTTTTTTCGGTATATCGAAGTAACCATTAATTTAGCCAGCTCGAAGGAATATTAAAAATAAAAATAGGTACCTGGTTGCTAAAAAAGAAAAGGGATCTGGGTGCCGTTTTTCTACTCTTATACCTTTTATCATTTTCCATATTCAAAATCAAATTCGGTATGAAGTAATTAGTTTTTTTTTCACCGTGCGTATGGGCATAGGCTTTAGGTATACCTATGTATGGTAAAAAAAAATAGCCGGCGAGAATTTAATAACCCTTGTGCCACGATGACAGCTGGTAGATACGTTCGTTGTGCTGCTTTTTCGGGAACATACATACAGGAATTCTTTCGTTTGCGAAACGTCAGACGGAATAATCATCCAGCGGTAGATATCTGAGGGTTTCGTGAAATTATCCTATGTGTGGGTTTTTATCCCTCCTCCCTCTCTCTTCGTTCAACTTCATCCTATTTCTTCAGGTGTAGGCCTACTTTGTTGGTTGTTGATTTTATGTAGTGCCAGAGGTGCCGAGAAGCCATATTTTTGAGGAAGCTTCCTCAAAAAGTTTTTTTTTTTTTTTTTTTGGGGGGGGGGGGGGGGGCTTAAGCCCCCCCC
>FIZT01040883.1:0-11774 GCA_900065295.1 Paracoccus marginatus
CTCTCAGTATGCTTAAAGGTCATTCAACTGAACACCCAAAACCGAAATTTCAGCTTTTCAAGTTGATTAGAGGGTGAATCAGACATTTACAAAGTGGTAAAAATGAACGATTTTCAACGATTTTTGATTTCAGCTTTTTAAGTTGATTAGAGGGTGAATCAGACATTTACAAAAAGTGGTAAAAATGAACGATTTTCAACGATTTTTGAAGTTTTGAATTTCGCAATTATGGTCCGAATGGATTGAAATTTTGGTTCCGGGGTTTCCTTAGGGCACTAATTGAAAACATTATGCGTTGATATCATTTCGACAACTGGTAGTGGGGGTAACGACACGTTGTATTTACCCCGAAGAGACACGTCGCTTTTCTCACCAGGTTCTGGTGGGAATATTGTGATGTCGCGCGCGTTAAAAAGATTGCCCCTGGGGCCCGAGTTAATATGCATCGATCGGGCTAAAAAAATTTTGCGCCCTAACAAATTTAGCCCCGGCCCCGATAAAAATTCAAAATTTTGAAAATGAGTGCCACCCTAGCCTCCGTCAACTGAAACGAAAACTGCGGAATCATCACTTACGAAAAATACAGGACGAACTTCATGTGTTTGTTCAAGCGGAGTATACAATTACGGAAGATGTACCTATGTATTTTAAAAGCACCTAAATTATGACAGCCGAATCGGCGTATATTTTGTACTTTTCATCTCTCGTATTCACTTATACAGTCATTATGTGATACCTACATTTACTTCTCTTTTACTTTTTTCTTCTTTTTTTTTTTTAAGTACGCTTCTTCCTCTTGTCTTTTTCGAAAAAAGAGAAAAAGTTTGAAAAGCTCAAAACGAGTATTAGAGCTGCGAACCCCGAAAAAGCTTAACGATATCAAATACTTAAAATAATCTCCCGCGGATTTGCTATTTCTCTAGCCATTATTACATGAATGAAGAGCTGCCGTATAAATCAGATTAAATTCTTAGTTTGAACATCTTTATCTGAAGGTTTTCTTTTTTTTATACGCTTTTTTCTCTTTTCTTTTTTCTTTCTCCTTCGTATTGTTAAGTTCTTTGTGAAGACCCATGAGGTGAACTACCCATTTTCTTCTTTTAGTGGCTATTTTTTTTCTTCTTTTTTTTTTTAACTCCCTTCCTGTCTTAGGTTTTCATTTTCTTTCACAAAAATAGAGAAATAGGTAGAGGTATAAATGGTAGTATTCTCTCCGCTCGTCTATGTCCTATTTCTTATACGGCTAATCCGCTATCTAAATGATTTTACCTATAGCGTATTTCTCTATACGTTCGCGTATTCTATATTGTAAGATTGTATTGTACACGCGTAACAATGGCTCTTTTCGTAATTTGTTCAGATCGATGTAACGCAAAAAAGAATACGCGACGATGAACACGAGCACTTCATTAAAGGGTAATTTACAGCCAGCCAGACGCCGGCGTAGCCTATACCTCCTGCCTCTCTGCGCTCTTTCACGAGCAACAACACCATACACAACAAACGTTAATCAAAACAATACGTATAATGAAATTTAAAAGTCACACAATCTGGCTTTTTTGGGGTGTACCTACCGTTCCATCGAAGGTTCTGGCAACAATGACAAATAGTTGTAGGTATTAATTTCGAAGGGGGAAAATTCGGTAAAACGTGCCTGCTACAGCTTCGCGTATTTTATTCGCGCCAACGAGACGATAAGTTTTTTATAATAATTCATTACGGTACTGGTATACACGAGAGTCGAGAATACCTACTTTATTATATTATATAAGAAAACGACAGAGTGAAAAAAGCTGCAGACCGACTGGAGTGCGCGAAACTTATTCGTTTCGTTTCGCGTCGTCTGTCGCTACCGCCGCCGCCACCACCGCCGCAGCGGCGATAAAAGTGAAAACGTTAAATTAACAAAGTTTTCCATTCAAATGACACTTCTCACGCGCTTTTTCCTTTTTTTTTTTTTATTAAAAGTCATAATTTTTGAAAATTCTCTCTCGTCGTCGTCGTCTTGTTATTGTACGTGTACAGTGCAGAGCAATCGGCTGGAAATTTGCTAACTCAGCGTCACAGCGAGTACATTTCCACCATTGTAATATGCTCGAACTTCTTCAACCGTTGAAACCAGATATTGCAGGCGTAAAAAAATAATATCTGTCATGAGGTTGCGGTATTTATTGACGAGAATTTATCAGTCAGAAACATGGACGATCGAATCGACGAAGAAAATACGAAAAAGTCTCTGCTGAAATATACTAAATTAATGACCTTGATTCTGACAACAGAACTTTGGCAAGGACTGAAAAAGCATGCGTGTGAGTAATTTGTTTCGATGTTTTTTTTTTTTTTTTTTTTTTTACAATTTGTGATATTGGCAATAGCACTCCGCATCACTCGCAATTATGATATGTTTGCATACATATTAGGGTGACACTTAGAAAACGAATTTTCGAATCGAAATTCGGCCATCGCTTCTAGATGATGTTGCACTGTATGTGCGTGATTGTATCAAGTGTAAGATCGCCAAATGCAGAAACGAAAATCTACATGGCCCGCTCAAGCCGATTGAAACTACCAAGCCAGGTGAATTGGTATGCGTCGATTTCTTCGGACCATTACCTCGTGCTCGTGGTGGTTGTACGATGGCGATGATAGTGATGGACCATTTCACTCGATTTATGAAGATTTACCCAATGAAAGATGCGAAAACGGAGAACGCTATTTGATCGGTGGAGAGATTCATCAGTGATACATGCACCATTGGTGCAATCTTATCTGATAATGGGCCTCAGTTTGCATCGAAGCAGTGGAATGCACATTGGAAAAATAAAGGTGTTGGAAGTGCGTCACACTAGCTACTACACACCGCACCGCAAAGTAACCCTGCCGAGAAAATAATGAGAACCATAGCGGAAGTATTACGTCTGAAAACTCGGCAGAAACAAACGAAATGGGTTGATTTTCTTGGCCGAAAATAGCATCTCATGATGCTGCACGTGAAACTGCACACAAGAGTGCAATGAATAGAAAAGCGTACTTTGACAAATCGCATAAAATAACATCGTTTGCACCTGGGGATAAGGTTTTTGCTGTATCGCATCAATTGTCTAACAAAGAAGCGAAATACTCAGCAAAATTAGACCTCAAGTTCGAAGGCCCATTTACAGTGATACGTCAGTTGCACGATAACGTGTATTTATTATTTGATGAGACCAACGACCTACTCTTCAAAAAGAATATTCGCGAACTTCGAAAAGCGAATTAAAATTTTTTTATGTTTTTTGTACTGCACAGACGTAGGGTTAAAATTTTTATAATTTTCCATCCCCGATTTTTCTTTGCATCATTGGTGTTCTTATATCATGTACTTTATTGGTATGAAATGATGTTATTTGTTACAGCTCTATGTATACTGTGAGAGGGGCTTTGTCCATCTCATCAAAGCGAACGACATCGTAAAACTGTTCGAGCCCGGCTATAAATTACCAGAGACGTCACGTCATATTCACCGGTACACTGTTTCGCGGGAGATATAGATTTTGGACAAGTCGTGGCGAACACGGTCGTGGTCAAATGCACTGCTGCACCTAAAGCATCGTTCGATCTCGCTACCGCTACTGAACCCGTCATACCGCCGTCGCGTGTGCCCGTTGCTTCCGATCTTCCCACGTTCAATGCGCCTATCATGCTGTCGTCAAACTGTTAACCTCGATGCCTTTACTGCACCCTTTGTGCCGCCGCCGTCACGTGAACCGTTTACCTCAGACCTCTACTCATCGGTCAAAAATGATCCGCCAGGTATCCCACCATTCAAGTCCAAGCCGACGATGGACATATCCAGTGTGATTGCAGAGTTATCGCGGGTGAATCTGTCCGCGGCATGGAATGGCAGAATTGGTCCACCGGGAATTGCCGCCCGCATCGGAGATGCATGCTGAAAGAGAAGAAAAGGATGTCGAAGTGGGCGGACCAGCTAAACGTCCTCAATATCAGAAACATAGATACACCCAGGAATTGATAGTAGAAGACTTCAAAAACTATGGATTCCGCCCGCCCGAGATTCGCACCGATTGGTGCAAAGATTCGTTCCAAGCCTGTGATCCTTTCTTCCCGTGGACAGATGCGGTCACCATGGGGGCACGCCTTGGAGTCCGACGCGAGAACGTATGGGGGTACCTCTGCTACACCCAGCCACCTCCGAGCTACTACCATGGAGCGAAATGACTTATGTGAATGGAAAATGCTACAAAATCTACAATATGTTACAAAACAAAGCATCAACAACATATGCGACCTTGGTGTGCAACCAAAAAAAAAGAATCAAAGTAACAAAATAATGCTGATGTCATGGGTGGCGAAAACCCTTGCAATGGATCTCCAAGATCCCACTGTACCCCTTCAAATGTACGCCTACAAAAATTAAATTAAATGATATCAGTTGTTTTTTTTGATCATATTCAATAATAAAGTAATGAATATTCAATTGAAGATCAAGGCTGATCAAGAATGATCAAGAGTATTGCTTTAGAAACCAGTGTGGTGTATCTAGTGTTTTTATCGTTAATAGTGTAATTTGTACAACGTGTTTTACTCAATTGTTCTATCACTGATGATTTCCTCACCACCACACCCTCTACTAATTGAATTTTTCTCATATTTGCCGTTCATGTTATGTTATACTTACTTGATGTCTTGATGAAATGTCATGTCCATCATTTCATTATTATGGGCACAGATTTTCTGTTGTGTATTGGTAAGTGAAATGTTGATAAAATTTGTCATCTAGACTAATATTGTTGACTGATGTGTTTTCAGATACTTCCTACAGTAAATGGTTACTACTTACGAATGCCCTCACTCGAACATTTTCTATTTTGCTTTATTTACACCTCAAGTTGTTATGTCTTTTGCATATGCTTTGTCTTACTATAATTAATTCTCGTATTGATCATTAATGCTTTTGTATGAAATATGAATGCAACAACGAAGAATTTATTGTCGGAGATGCGGGAGATAATGTGGACAGTGCTTCGAAATTTGCAAGAAGAATTAAATGAAGAGCAGTCGCAGGGTTAGATCGTCGTTTTTTTTCTATTTTTATAATTAACTTTATGGACGTCGTGTTATGTTTTTTTAATTACCAAATAAGCGCGTGTGTTTATTGTTTGATTTTTTCTCTTTTTTTTTAATGATCTTACTATCTCTTACGATATACCTATTTTTATTTCTTCATCATCTTGAATAAATATATATAAACATTTCATCGGATAATGATTTGCGTATCAGTAGACTGATTTCAGTTTTCAGGATATTCATCACTTACCAATATGATGAAACGATAACTTCCAAGGAGATTTACGAGATGTCGATAAATTTCAGCAGCGCTTTAAAGACAAATATGAATTCACAGTGTTCGATGGCTCAGATAGAAGTGGAAAAAAATTAATGTACAAAGGATACACAAAACATACACGATACATCGATCTGTTCCTGGATACGGAGACTAATCATAACAATACCATAACCAGTGTGACAGGCGCATATGCATGGGGCTATTATTGCCAAAAATGCAACATGGGCTACGATCATAAGGGCGCCCATCGCTGCGAGGGACGATGTAAAAAATGTGGCTGCTATACCGAATGTGAGCCTGAACAGAATTTCAACGAAAAATGTCGCCAGTGTAATATCTACTTTGCAAGCTCGAAATGCATCGCCAATCACAGAGTTCCGACGTTGGAAAATAATAAATCCATTTGCGACGTAACGAAATATTGTTACAATTGTCAAGAGATTTACACGTAGAATAAAAAGAAGACTACGCATAAATGTTGGTATAAGCTCTGCAAAACCGGCAACATGTACGTACGTACGTATGTACCAAAGGAGCATCTGTGTCATGTACAAAAACTGGCTTCAAAGGAACCAGATTCTGACGACTTATTCGTTTTCTTCGACTTCGAGGCGAGAGTTGAAAACGGAAAATACATACCTAATTTTTGCGTGATACAAAATCAATGCAAGTATTGCATAAATGAACTGGACAACTGCTGGAGTTGCGGCCAAGAAGAGTACATTATTGACAAAGAGGGCGATCGATTGCTGGACGAAATTTTCAGAATCATCTCCCTCAAATCAGAAAATTTCAAGCGCGTATTTGTATTTGCGCATAACGGAGGCGGTTATGAACTTCAGTTTGTGGCCAAGCACATGATAATGAAGAAAAGCTGGACGCCTAAAATAATCAAAAATGGATCGAAAATCATGTCGATAGAATATAGGAATTTGCATTTCAAAGACACGCTGTACTTTTTTGGATGCAAATTGGCGTCATTACCGAAGATGTTCGACATTAAGGAGACCGTGAAAGGGTACTTTCCGCATTTTTTTAACACACCGGAGAATCAAAATTATGTAGGACCAATACCTAACACGCGAAACTGTCTTCCCAATCTCTTTCTTTGCACTTATGTACACCCGGACGAATTAGATCAGGGTTATGCTCAGAGATGTGATCAAACCAAAAATTGGAAGGATATCTTCCCAAGGTTCTCGGTCACAAACAACCCTGTGGGGAGCACCCGAAAAAAAAATGGAATGTGAAAAAGGTGAAGAATTAAACTGTTTTTTGTTTTTCACGGAAGAAAATGAGGAGAATGTAGAACAAAAATGGGGTTCCACCGAAGAAAAAAAGATTGAAGAAGACTTAAATGTAAATTATGAGCAGCGGCATACGAACCATTACCAGACAGGAAAAGAAGCCGAAAAAACTGCGACAGATGAGTTCGTAACGAAAAATAAGCTGATCGCTTTCTCATCTCATGTTTATCTATTTACTTTGTCACAATTATAAGTCTATAATTTTTACACTGATTCTAAATGAGAGAGTACTGAATTACGCCCAATTTTTCAGGGATTGAAGGCCCTATGTGAGGCGACAGGCGACAACGTTGACAGTACAGTGAAAATGTAGGCAACCGAACAACAACGCTATCATCCGAGCTAGGCGACTCGTGCGGGTCAGAATGCATCCATCAGTGAAGAGGCAACACGGCAATGGCAAAGCAAAATTACACGAAGCGTGTTAAAAATATACAGCCATCGCATTAAGGGTTACACAGAGAAAAAATTAAAAATTATAAATAGCTACACTTTAGCCGGCACGATAAATAGGTTTTTCTGCTGACGAAGTGGCAACAAAGACATTTGGCTGGCGTCTAGCGCGCGCTTTTTCCCATTTTTTTTTTTTCATTTTTATGGCTTCCGAAATAAAATACTTCCTCCGTCATCAAAATTCCATTTCCCTGCCGTTTATCCGCGAGGGCTTTCCGCTGCTCACTTTTTTTTCCTCTCTGCAACATTTTTGCAGCGAAGCAACCGAAGCACGGCAGGCACGCGGTTCGTAAAAATATCCAGCTTGACTTTTCCTCTA
Organism: Paracoccus marginatus; assembly: GCA_900065295.1. Lineage (NCBI taxonomy): Eukaryota > Metazoa > Arthropoda > Insecta > Hemiptera > Pseudococcidae > Paracoccus > Paracoccus marginatus. The sequence continues at coordinate 7,427 of FIZT01040883.1, forward strand.
CGTACGTACCACATCCTCCTCCTCTCCTCCCCCTACGGCATTCGCAGACCGCAAGTGCCGTTGTCGCGTGAAATATAGGGCGCGGTGTCATCGTCGGTTGTCGTCGCCGCCGTTATGTATGTTGCGAGAGTTAGTCGCGGGTACAAAAATATCGTCGCATGAGCACCAGCTCATGATGGCTCGGCGAATTTTATGTGCGTAAAATTGAGAGTGTAAGTTTAATTAATGCGATGCGGTACGTACATTGCGAATGGCGCTCGTGATTTAGGCTCGTCGTCGTCGCCATTATCGCGCACTCACGTTCCCCTTCGCACTCGTCGCGCGTTCGGCGTAAACACCATTTTAAACGCAGGTAATATTCACCTCTATGGAGTGTACTCACTATTTCGTGAACTCGAATAAAATATAGATTATGGACCTACATACGTACATACGCGAGCACACACACCAACAAACCATACACTAGACATATAAGAGCCGTCACTTTCAACGTGGCATATCGACCATCACGACCAGCTTTTTCATACACTCACCCCACTCGTACATTTATATCTGCGAGTGTATCTTTTCTCTATAAATATAAACAGGGTCGGGAATTTTTGCATCTCCCTGCCTCTCTCCTTCTCATCATCGACGAGCGAGAAAAACTTTTCCAACTGATAAAACTTGCCACACCCCGCTCCTCAGCTCGCGTCCTTCATTTCTAAACTACGAACCGTTACTTACAATATACACGCAGTACGAAGATGGCCAGCGGGAACGCGGCTTCAGCATTCGAAATAATTTTCTGAATGACATAATGAGCTTTGAAAAAGTTGGCGGGCGAAACTTCGCACTTTTCAAAAATTCAACTCGGCACGTCGTAGACGCATATTATACAGGCGGAGCGGCGAGCAGCACACAGAAACGGAAAGAAGCGCGTGTTTCCTCTTCAAATACAGCCGCCACCGCCGTCGCCGCCACACTGCCAGTACACTCGACTGTTGGAAATCGCTGCACCGTTTCTCGTGCCCAGCTTCGCTGTATATACGTACTGCTAATTCCGTCTGTGAAATTTTAATTTTGTCGCTCATTCGTTCGCTAGCGCCATAGCCGTCGCCTCTTCTTCCGGTATTAATTAAAATTCCATTACAAAAATTGTTAACTTGTCAAGCAAATTAGAATTATGGCCGCGTGGCCGTGTACGTCGGTTGGCTTTCTCGCTGCCAAGCCTTTTTGTTTCGCTCTCGTAATGCTTTTTCGAGTTTCGCAACGGCTTCGTCGCCGGCTAACAGTATACTCTTTACTTATTTTATATATTTGGTCGGAGGTCGTCCGAAGGAAGCGAAACTTCACACCTCATCAACTTTATATAACTGTCGCGAAAATAGGAGCAGAAAATATAACCTGAATTACATCGCTGCATTTCCCCAGCCTTAACAAATTGTTGATGAATTGGCCATACCAAACCCATCTGCCGGATGAAAATTCTTGAATGATAAACCAATGTCATGGGTGTCAGAGAAATCACACGTTGCAGAAGTTCAAAAAGAAAGACTGACAGAAGTTAGAAGGTGAAGAGAAGGTGATACACCTTCGTATTGATAGGGAGACACAACTGACTCGGTTACTGACAGAGGAAGTAGAAAAACATCAAGCTGAAGAGTCCAAACATCATGGTCCCCAGATTTAGTTTCCATTCATCACTTGAACGATTAAAAATTTTTCTCATTCGGTTTAATTTAAAATGTCGAAGGAAATTTCAACAATAAAAAACGAGAAAGGATAAAAAATTGATTCTTCTAGTTGAATTGGAGCTCAAATTGATGCGGATTGGGCAGGAGATGCAAACGACTCAAAATCGACAACAGGGTATGTTACATATTTGCAGAATATTATGCCCTAGCTGACTGATTCGATTTAGTTTTATTCAGGAATTTTATTTAAATTTCCCACCAAGACTTACAAAATGAAAATAAAATTTCAATTTTTCAAGACAATTCTAGTTCTATTCAGATTGCACCAAAAACAGTTCGTTTACAAAAAAAAAATCGAGACATATTCACGCGCAGAAAAGACGTTAGTTCAACGGATAATTCAACTAACAGAAATTTCCCATCGCAATAGCGTATAGCGAAGAAGAAGAAGAAGAAGAACGAGACGAATAAAGCCAAAAAGCGCACCACGTAGGTATAAAATTCGTATTACACGTATTGACCTGTGTTGCCGTTGAATTTTATCGCATCAACCACCCCCTCGTTCTTCCACCCTACACTACTGGCTCTACTCTGCGTATACCATGTAGTTAGGTACAATCTATGTACCTTTACATCATCGTCGTCGTCGTACTCGTACAGTATATTTTTCGCGCACGAACTACACACACAGCAGCATTGCTCTTTCTTTTATTTTCTTCTCTCTGGCTTCTTTTTTTCCTTGCCTTTTTTTTTTCAACTAATGAACAAACAACGAAACGGACCACGGGCGCTATTTATCTTGATTTTGAAGAATCAAGCTGAAATTTTAGTGGTTTTACAACCGAAAAGGGACTGTAAATGGGAGCCGGCCATTAATCACCATTAACACGAAATTAATACTAATCTTAACCGTCTCGTCGAAAAACAAAGATAAAGCCGGCGAAAAGTTGGACCAGCCATCGTGACCGCCCATTTTTTCTCTACTCTACAAAGCCGCAATAAAAGTGACGCTTCAATGAAACTATCGCTATGCGGCCACCGTGTCCGAGGGGAGTCGTACATACGTGTGTATTTCACATCGGCTGGCAAGCTGCGACGAATGGAGGCGAGAAGAGGATAAAATCGTCGTTGCTTTGCTGTTTGCAGAGAATAATAGCTACCTAGACCTACAAGCCACAAACTTGCTAGAACACTTTCATGAACTGTTTTCATCTGCGCATTATGCCCTTTTTTTGGTTTAATTTTGGGGTTGAGTTCATAATCGTAGATTTTTTCGAGTTCATTGAAAGCTTCATCTCAGCTGATCAAATTATCGATCAAATCGATCAAGGAATTAACGCCACAATTAAAGTCTATCCATCGGTCAGACTTTGATCATTGAATGCTTGATGTACACTAATTTTTGAAACAACTTAATTGAGAGAACCTAATGCTGCGCAAGCGAATCAAATTTGCTCTTTTAAACCACAAATTATCAAAAGATTTACAAGAGGAATTCTTCAGCAAAAAATGAATAAACTGACACCCTTCTCCTTCCAGGAATTCTCCATCAAATGCAACACAATAATTCCTGCTTCCCACATAGATTAAATCCCACCTAATTGACAAAAGCTACATCCAACGCACACAAAAGCGCATCTATGATCTCCACGCACCCACAGTATACAAATACGTTCCTTCATACCTCCCCATACACGTAATTTTTTCCCATACGGGCCATGTTTTATTTTTTATTTCATCCATTTGTATATATCTACGCTGTACGTAGCACGTATAAAAACGCAGGGTAGAATAAATTCTCGTATTTTGTACACCTACGAGTACGAGCACAGCAGGGTAAATACTGGTAGTCAATTTAACGAGCACATGTACCACCAGCGCCAACGTCACTGTACCCTGTCCTATACTCCAGCGTGTAGTACGTAGGTAGTATATAGATATTTTTATTGTTTTGATGATAAAATACGATAAAGAGAACGTTTAAGAGATGGCAACGAATATTCGAAAAGACGTTAAAATATTACGCCACACTTTATATTATGTATGTACCTCTACCTATCGCTGCAGGACAAATGACACGGCTTTCCTGCGCGTCGTTTCGTAGCCAACGACGCGACGACGGTGAGTTTTTTCAAAATAATATTTTCCTGGTAAGTGGTATATCCGTCACTTTGGAACAGCAGTCCGAAAACCTCGATATTTTTCCACGGTGGCTCGTGGTAAATGTTGATGTATCGGAGGTTTGATTCAGAGGTGATGGTTTTTCAGCTAGATTGTAGCCAGGTAGAATTAAGCCATGACCTCAAACTAATAGTTACAAAAAGTTTTTTTGATTTATTTTGTAGAAGAGGGTCTACTCTATCACATATCCAAAAGCCTCCCCGAGCCTCCCCCTCAAAGTCATTTTTTGAGGCACCTCTCCCCAAACATCAGTTTTTGAGCCCCCTAGGTGACTGGACCATCATCATCCTTCTTGGGTCAAAACTTAGACGGCTACCATTAAGGGGGGTCAAAAAGTTACAGATCACGATTTTCTATCAACGACTATCGTCATCTTCAGAGCCCCTTTACTCCACCCCCATGTGAGTTATCAAGAAAATGTAACCTTTTTTGTAGTAAATTCTACGTAGAACAATTTCTACAGAAGTGATTTTCTCCATAAAGTTGAACCC
>FIZT01040893.1:0-17344 GCA_900065295.1 Paracoccus marginatus
TTTTCTCACGGGATTCTCGTGGAAGTATTATGATGTCGCGCGCGTTACAAAGATTGCCCCCGCGCGCCGGGTAAATAGGCATCGATCGAGCTAAAAATTTTTGTGGATTTTTTTCTCATGTAAAGGTACCAATCTACGGGGGGGTCCCGAAAAAAATTCGAAATTTTTTTTTAAGGGTCACACTAAAGTACACATTATTACACATTTTTTTCATGATTGCACCTCTGAAAACGGTTTCCAAAATGACCGTTGGAAATCTTGAAATGCCTCTTTTATCTTGAAAAAATGCTCGAAAATTTTTTCAAAAAATTCCCTAAATAGCCCTCGACAGTGTCCGACATACTTGCAAGTTTGAAAAAATTCGATTAAAAATTACGAAAAATGCTAAAAATTTTGGCATGAGGGAAGGGATAGCCCATAAGAATCAATTTTCCGCTAGAAAATTTCAAAATCTCTTCTCAGGGCCCATTCACTATATTCAATGTGCTATACCCTTTCGTTCTGGGTGTGATCTATGGAAATGTAATAATTTTCCCACCTTCCCATCGTCATTTCTCTCCACTGAGTTGCTCTGACGCGAGTAAGCTGATTTCGAAATACCAACGCTGGCGAATGGAATACCTCGGTCGCATTCTGAAAATACTCGAAGTGCGTATGCGTAAATTATGCTGCCGTTATAACGGTCAAGTTGACGCTGTCAGTAGTCAGTACGGTACACCGTTCGTTGAAATTTTCACATTTCGCAAGATACCAAGCGGAGAATAAAAAATGACGACAAATTCCAGTTAATTTCACAATACATATAATAAAAAGGTTAGGCGATATTTAAAATACTACACATATAAAATATATCGATACTTCATAACATTAATAATTTAACAAAAAAATATATATCAATAAACATGCAATGTTGATTATCCATAATATAGAGAATTTACAGTAAAAAAAAAAGAAGAAAAAAAGTAGAGGGAATTTAAAAAAAAAATAAAATAAAATTATGAATTTATGACTTTTTTTTCATCTTACATAAAACGAAACATGTAAAAAAAAACACGCTGTTCGAAGTAAAAACTGCACACACTTGTCGTTTAAATCGTAATACTTAGAATAAAATATCCGAGAAGGGAGAGGGGGAAAAACGTTAATATTTTTGCGTGGTAATAGGGGAGAAAAGAAGATAGAGAGAAAATATACCTTAAAAATACAACACATGTAATAAAAAAAAAATTGTACAAAAAAAATCAACGCGAATGAAAAAAATAAATAAAAATATAAAGCGCTTAAGTAAGTATCGAAAAAAACCTATTTATAGTTATTTGCGAAAAAAATTCATTTAAACTGGTTTGTTCTCGTGGTGCGCGTTATTATCCGGTAAACAAATGCAATCTCACGGTGAATAAAAAATTGGCGTACAAAAAATTTCCAGTCGGTGGGTCACAAAAAAAAAAAAAAAAAAAAAAAAAAAAAAAAAAAATTGGGGTAAAAAAAATTTCCAGGGGGGGGGTCAAAAAAAAAAAAAAAAAAAAAAAAGTAGAAAAACAAATGGATTACGGAAGAAGAGGAAACAACGTATAGGCGTATGCGTATGGTAAGATAAACACGAGGTAATTCGTTGAACTTTCGTCAATTTAAACTTACGGTACGTTTAAAATGAGAAAATCGTAATATCTTGGACAATATCTACCAAGCGTACTTCTCGCTTTTTTTAAAAATGCAATATCGAATTTTTTTCCTATAATAAGTACCCTGACAATTATTTTTGTTAGGAAAAAAAACACTACGCTAAACGTAAGTACGGTACGCGCGTATCGACATTAAATAAAATTTTCTAATTTTTACGAAAGTAAAACATTGTGAAATTGACTCCGAAGCGAGTACCCTAAAAGAAGCGCCGCCCATGAAAGTATATTTTGATCGAATTTTCATCTGCGTCGAACGAAAAAACAAAAACAAAACACAAAACTGAATAAACGATAATTAAAATGTACAAAATGTTTTTTTTTTCGTTTTCATTTCTTTAAAATACGAAATTGTATAATATGAAAAGGTATCGAAAAAATTACGATTTTTTTCTCTTTTTTTCCAGCATATTCGATCGCACCGTTGAGGGTTTTTTTTTTTTTTTTTTTTGCAAAAAAAAAGAAAAGAAAATAGATTGAGGGGAAATGCCCATACGTTGATTATAACAAACGACAACGACCTTTCTTCTTCTTCTTAACTTGTAATGCGGCTCTGGTAGAAGTTTCAAAAACTTCTCTAACACCTTCTTTACTTTTGGCCGAACATTCCAAGTATGCGAATGCGTTGATCTTTTCGGCCATGGCACGACCTTCCTCCGGCTTGACGGGTTCTTGTTTCATTTTGGCCAGTTCTTTGATAGTGACCGGATCATTCCGTAAGTCTTTTTTGTTACCAACTAAGATAATGGGCACGTTTGGGCAGAAATGTTTCACTTCGGGGGTCCATTTTTCCGGTATGTTTTCTAACGAATCGGGCGAGTCGATTGAGAAACACATTAGAATTACATCGGTGTCTGGATACGACAGAGGACGCAAACGGTCGTAATCTTCTTGACCGGCTGTATCCCATAAGGCTAATTCGACCTGCAAATACAGAGATACCGTACGATGAGCTGGGAAAAAAAGGTGTATTATCAACTATAGCTTATCGAACGTTATATTACTTGTTTGCCGTCAACTTCGATATCGGCGACGTAGTTCTCAAACACAGTCGGTACGTAGACTTCTGGGAATTGATCTTTGCTGAAAACTATCAACAGGCAAGTTTTACCGCAAGCTCCGTCTCCAACGATAACCAATTTCTTACGTATAGCTGCCATCTTAGTGATTCAGCGCTGCACCTGAAATTCGAAACACGCGATTAGATATATCGGCGTATCAGCGGTACTTGGAAGGTGATTCCAAGCCACCACGTATCAACACTTGAGACGTCATTCCCATTAGTACGATAAGTATACGAGTACAGGTAATCGATACACCGATCAGTTCACTACTTAAACGTAGAACATGATAACGATAAAAACAATCAGCCCTATTTAAAGAAAGCCACAAGTTTCGAAAATGATTGCTTATTAACCGAAATATTATAACCCGATAAAAATACCACAAATAAACAATACACAGCCTGTAGATGTCACCGATGTTTCTTTACATTATAGAGCGTGAAATATATTCTTCAATTTTGTCGCATCTACAAGAAATACCTACACGAAGGATGAAAATCAATAATATCGCGAATAATGGCGAGAAATATCTTAAAATAGTCGATGTAGTTATATAGGCGTAACCTTGATTTACCGTAAGAATGCAGCCCATGACAAATCATTAACACACAACACCGATCGACAGTATTTCTACGCGATGTAATAATTATACAATGAATACTTACGAATTGCGATCCAAATTAATCCCCAGGTAATTACTTCGCTAAATCAATTGATAACTAAACATCAACAATTATTCGGAAGCCATTTTAGTAGAATTATTTTAATCGAGAGAGCTAGAAGTACAAGAACGCGACGAGAGAATGAAGAATTTTCGAGGAATCAATTTAATGGAATGGAAAGTGCCGACTGACTGACGTCATCTATTTGTCTGTGAAATTTCTATTCCCGATCCGGGATGGATCCGGGAAACAATACCAAATTACCATAAATTACCGTTATACCTACTAATTAAGTGCGTGGCGATTAATCCGTTTATTTCAATTAAACGCGGAAAAAATGCAATAATTTTAAATGAAAAACGCTTTTAATCATATTTTTCATTGAATTTATATAGTTTTTGCTCGTGAAATCATCGGAAAAATGAAAAAAAAACTGAATTAATTTTCAAAACGATGTCCAATCGAGTCATTTCCACAGGTAAATACACGGTTTGATGGGCTCGATGAATGAGATGCCCAAATTCCATTGTTTTCTTTCATCTTTTTTTCTGCGGAAAAAAGAAAGGACAGAAGAGTATTGTCTGTTGTTTTCTTTTATTATTATTTATTCTAAATGAGTAATCATCATTCAATTATTCAATTAATTGAACGTAACAATCGCTACTTAAAATTATCTGGTACCGAATGTTCAGCGGAATAAATAAGGTATCAATGCTTTAAAACTTTTCCTTATTGTGTTTGCCAATAGTTGATAACTGCGCGTTCGTATAGTGATTTCCAATCAGCCCGAATCTAAAATGCGAATTACTCACGACGGATTAAATATAACCTAGGCAGAATTTAGGTAAACACTTCACTTATTTAGTATTATCAATTGATTTTAGCAATAGTTTGAAAAACCATGTCAGAGGATGCAACATTCGACACTAACGCGTCGGACGAGAACGGTATCGTAGTGCAATTCTTCGACTTGAAAGATCCTTTATCCCGATTCAAGAACCTGTTGGAGCAACTATGGCACGTCTCACTCTCCGATTACACCATCTGGTTGCAAGGTACTTCGCAGCTAGACGAAAATCAAAGTCTCATACAACACGGCGTCGAAGGCGAAGGTAAAGTACAAATCAAGTTACAAATTAAGATGACTCGAGACGGAGTGAAAATGATTAACATAATCGATGTACTAAAACCGACCGACGAGTTGGCAGATACCGTTGAAGCGGACGACGCCCTAGCCGAAGAAGCCGACGAAATCGTATCGAGCGAAAAATGCGTACAATGGGTCGAGTCTAAAGAGTTTATAATCGAGAAACTCCGCCACGGTATACCTTCCGATCCGAAAGAATGGAACAACGAAGACGTGAAAAAATGGCTCAACTGGGCCATCGGCACATTCCAACTGAAAGACGTCAACGTAGAAGAATGGAACTTGAACGGTTCCGAAGTGTGCTCTCTAACTATGGAGGAATACAAGAAAAAAGTACCTTGCGACCCGAACGGACAGTTTTGGACGCATTTACAAGTACTACAGAAGTGCGGTCAAGTCGCCGTTTGTATCGATCAGGAGAAAAACGATAATAAAACTCGAGCCAGTCGAGTCAGCTATAATAGTAAAGTCAGCTACACTAGCGTAAATTTGTGGAGCTTTTTGTTAGAATTACTCACCGATAAATCGTTCTACGACATTATTCGATGGGTCAGCGATGATGGAGAGTTTCACATGGTTCGACCTGACGCCATAGCCAGACTTTGGGGCGAAAAAAAACAGAAAGCTAATATGACCTATGAAAAGTTGAGCCGAGCGTTGCGTTATTATTACGAAGGCGATATGATCTCCAAAGTTCCTGGGCGAAGATTCGTTTATAAATTTCATTGCGATATTAAAGAGGTCATAGGATACACTCCTATGGAGTTAAATGCTCTTTTTACCGAGTCGTAGTCTTTTATTTTAATTTTATACTTTTTGTTATGTATTTTTTAAACATTTATTTAAGCGAATATCTGTAATTTTTTACGTTTGATATAATATATTTTTTTCCATTCGAATTATTTTCTCTCTCCATCTCTCTCTATGAAGACTGCAATATTTCGAAGCGAAAAATTTCTACTGTTATTACTTACATCTTTGCAACTTTGATTTCAGATGATCAGTTAAACCGACGGATGTTCCCCACTCTCAAAATGTGAATCATTGTTCGGCTCTCTAACGAAGTACGTCGTCAATCTCGTACCAACATGCCCGAACCGATATCAAGAAAATACAAATTCACTTCGGTCGATCAACTGCAAGAGTCAGCTCAAGCCAGTAGTAATCCGCTCAAGAACCACATCTCCTCATGGAGGTGAATTTTATTCGTTACTTTGCCGAGCGGCTAGTTACACAAAATCGTAATCGAATGATTCTGCTTGTACTCAGCGCCGTGTTGAAATCGCTGCAGAAACTCCACGAAGAAGCGTGCAAAAAACAAAAGGAAAACGATCTAGAAACGGCTTTTATATTATTCACCAGATACCTGGAAACGTTCATATTTTGTAGAAAAAACTATCGTAGAACAGAATTTCAAAAAAATGGCGACAAATATGACGAAAAATACGTACTATCTATGTACGGTAAAAATTTCCAAGACGCCGTCGAACGATCAGAAACAATACTGAAAACGTTGAGAGAAATGTAAAGTAAACCTTTTCCCCTTTAGTCAAACCTCAACTTGCTAAAGTAATTATTTCTATTTCAGTTACGAAAGTCTGAACGTTCCCAAGATAGAAGAAATACCGCAGAAACCCATCGACTCGACAGTCATCACCAAACTACCTCAAACTAGCGTCGAAAAAGGTGGCTCTCGTTCGAGTTCTCTCAACGGTAAGATGATGCGCTCTTTCTCATTCGACTTTGAAAGCGATTTTCACTCGCTTGTTACTTCGTACGCAGGCGTTAGTACTCCTCGCGAGGAAAAAATCAGCATAACGTGCCAAGAACTGTTTGAAACTCCGTTGAAAGATGAGAAGAAACCGTTTTTGGTTATCGACGTCAGGCTGAAGGAAGATTATCAGCTCTCCAGCATTCGGATACGATTTGTAGACGTGATAAATGTACCGGAAAATATAATAGAACCGACGTGAGTTCAGATTGAAGGTTTTTTAGAATTGAATTCGTATTAGGTTTACCTGATTGTTATTTCAATGTGCGTAGTTTGATTCCTTCGAAATTGGAAACGTTATTGGAACTGGAATTTCAAGAGGTATTTAAAAGAAGAGGAGATTACGTACAAGTCATACTTATGGATTGGTTTACGACGAAAGATACTTTCTTTTTAGACCTTTCTAGTCCGATTTATTTAATGAGTTCGAAATTGAAAAAAGTAAGCTATGAATTTAGATTTGAAAATAATTACGACAGTTTTTAACCGTTTATTGTTTCAATTTTCGATAGTACGAGACGAAAATCAAATACAAAAACAAACCGGTCATACTGGAAGGTGGTTACGACGAGTGGCTGGCTCGGTATCCAAATTACACCACCAACAGCAACGTATCGCCTCCTAAGAAGAAAATCAACGATAGCAGAATATCGATAGGTAGATTAGAGCTCTTTTCGAGTGATTTTTCAACAAACTACCAGCTTAATCGCGCCTTTTTTCACTGTCTAGATCACATAAACTATCCAACGAACGCGCTACTCGATCCGGAAAAGGTAGAAAAGAAACCAGTCACGCCTGCTCCACCTCAAGACAAGTCGAGTGTGCCAGATGTAGATAAATCGGCCATTGTAAAGCCCACAGTACCTTCTCAGGAGACCACTGCTAAACCTACTTTCGACAGATCTACCAAAGTGAGCCTCGAAAGTTGATAAATTGCGAAAACTAACCTCTATTCTAACCGAATCTTCTTTTCAAACAGCCAACTCTGCAAGAAAAACAATCCGAAACGACTTCGAAAGAAAACGGTACTTCAGCGAGTCCTCAATATAAAAACCCCACTTCAGAACAACCCACCACCGAACAAAAACCTACCAAAGATGAAGTATGCCAAAAAACGAACCAACAATCGTTTAGTTTACGAATCAATTTCAAATTTGTAATCTGTACACAGAGCTCTTCGAATGAAAAACGCGTCGAAAGTTTCGAAGAAGACGAAGAAGAACTGAAAAACAAATGCGTACGAAACGGTCGCCGGTCAGCGCTGACGTCTTTGTCAAACCAACCGATTTCTTTGAACAACAACAACAACCTGGCGGACAATATAGTAGACTCGGACGAAGATCTCGACGAACCATTTCGGTACGTATTATTTCAAAATTCGATCCCATTCAAGGGCACATGGCACGATGCCATCGACGTGTGCTTTATTTATCTATTAGAACCTTTATCGCTATGCGAATTTTCATTTAACGTGTTTTTTTTTTTTATTCTTCGTTACACAGAGATGAGGAAAAAGAAAACAGAATGAACGCGATGAGTAAGTATTTCGTAACCATTTCAAAATCTATCCTTAGTCGTGTAAACAAAACGTCCGACTTGTTGTGTTTATGTAGGAAACGCCAGACAGAGCGTACACGACGAAACGAGTTCCAATTTGAAGAGGTATTCGTCGACGCCCAACATATCGAAGGTAAGGTGCACTCAAAATAGGGTAAATTTCGTAGTAAATTATGTAACACGAATGCCATTTTGATTACAGTTGGAAAATGAGTACAGTAAACCAACGATTGACCGGTCAACGAAGCCATCGAACGACGACCAAATTAACATCTTCACCAAAACGGCCATGTACACCGACGAAGAGGTATGGCAACAAAATTTCACTGAAAATATTTCACCATAAATTGGTATTCGAAACGGTTAATCGCATTATTCATACGTTGGGAAATTTTTTCAAAGCCTTTTCTAAGGTTTCATCGATAACGCAGTCGAATTGCACACTTCTGGTGTTCCGGACTCGTATCGATGGTTTTTAAATATGTCGTACGCGATGTGTAATGTTAATCCATAGTTTATATTTTCGTTTAAGACTTGAGTATTATTATTTCAAGCTTAAAGTTCGCGGTGTACTGGACGAAGTACGATAGTTTTAGGTTTTTTTTTTTCATTTTCATTTTTTTTTTTTTGTTCACTCGGTGATACAAGAAGGATCAATTTGGTGGCTTATTTTCAGGGTCGAGGATTAACCGGACTGTTGAACGTTGGGAATACGTGTTATATGAACTCCATATTGCAGTGTTTGAGCAATACCGAACACTTACGTAAACTTATGTGCATGTTGCCTTACAATTTCACCAATCCTAAAAGTAAAACCGAAGGATTGATCGCTAGAGAGGTCAGCAATGTCATCAGACAGCTGTGGATGAAGGATAACGGACCGGTCTCTTGTCGCAGTTTGAAGGTAAATCGTGGAATTTCAAATTTTCCCTGAAGAAACTCTTCAAAGAGAGGGGAGGAGGGAGTGGTCGTTGTTATTTGTCTGATATTGGAATTTTTATCTATCGGCTCAACTTTGAAGACTCGTATCTCGAGATTGGTTCGTCCAACTATGATCTTGTTTACGCGGTTTTGTAAGGAATTAAACGGAAATTCAAAATCGATGATCAAAATTCTGAAAGCTCAAAATTGAACTTTTGAGATCAAAAGCTCAACTTTTCGTGATGAGCGAAAAAATCCACAGCGACATTTATTGCCCCCAGAAGTGCCGGAATTTTGGATTTCATTTCGAAAAGACCATTTTTGAGCTTTTAAAATTCTGATTATCCACCTCGAGTCTCACCAATCTCAACATATGAGTGGTCAAAGCTAAGCCTTCGACAATGATTTGAAATTTTTTCGATAAAAATCAACTTCAATTGATTCTACGAGTGTAAAAACGTATTCTTTTTACGTTTTCAGAGCATCGTTGGAAAATACCGAGACACATTCAGAGGATCGGAGCAACAAGACTCGCACGAATTTCTCACAATTTTGATCGATTGGCTGCACGAAGATCTAAACGAAGTAAATCCCTCACGCACTTACTACTTAGCTAAAAAATACGAAACATCAAACCTTACTAACTCTCATTTATATACCAGCCAATGGTCGACCGATGCCTAAAAGGAGCGGACGAGAAAAGCGGCGAAAAAGCCTGGGGCGAGTTCATCACCAAAAACAATTCCAAAATCAGACAACTATTCTACGGGCAGCAAAAATCGACCGTCAGTTGTAACACATGCGAGAAGCAGTCCGTCACCTTCGAACCGTTTTCAAACCTCTCTCTACCTATACCGTCGGCTGAAAAGAGTACACTAGCCGTAAGTTAATCCCTACGAGTCGTCTCGTCGCTGAACGTGCCATTAATTCGGTATTTTACGCTTTTAGGAATGTCTAAAATTATACACCAGCAACGAACACATCACCGGTTGGCAATGTCCGGCTTGTAAGTGTCCGAGAGCTGCGACGAAAAAGCTCGACATAACCAAGTTACCTCCTTTACTCGTTATACACTTCAAAAGGTAATCCAAACGCTGCTCTAATCGTATAGGCCGTGTATTAACCGACTAATTACCATCGTCTTTGACAGGTTTACTAGCGATGGCTGGTGCCGCAAACGTCTGACGAACGTTGATTTTCCTAATTTACTAGACATGACTCCTTATATCATCGGCCAAGAGCATAGGAATCGTAAATACGAGCTGTATGCTGTGTCTAATCATATGGGTACGATGGAAACCGGACATTATACCGCCTACTGTCGTAATTCGGTTAACGGAAGGTATTTGAAACGATGAATAAAAGTCATTTGTACTTTTTTTTGCTCGTGAGGATATCTTTAACGGCTCGATTCATTTTCAGATGGTATAAGTTCGACGACGACAGCGTCTCTTGTATCAATAACGTGACCAAATCGTCCTCCGCGTACATCGTATTCTATCAATGTTTATTGAATTGAATTCGTCGAGTCGATGTACCATCTAATCCAACTGTTATGGTTGTACTCTGGCTTCGAAGATCGAATACTATCCTACAGGACATTCCATCGTGTGTGCTTATTTATTTGTAAATTTGAAAACAATTGTACGTACACTTAGCTAAGTTATACATACCTAAATTTTTAAAACGTAATACATACTTAATATTGAATTTTTTTGAAAAAAGAAAAAGCACACTTTTGTGAAGACTGCTTTTGTGTAAATGTCATTTAGTACTTTCGTACGTATCAGTATTTTAGTTATTTTATTTAGAAAAATATTATGAAAATTAAACCGAACGAATCGAGAATGAAGGATGTTGTTGATGAAGATGAATGGACCAACTAAAAGGAGAAAAATGCCAACATTCAATTCAACAATATACCCTCGTTACTCTTAATGATGAAGTTTATTTTACTATATCCGTGTAAGAAGAATTGATTGTTACCATTATTTATTAGGGAGAAGCTCAAAGAAACTTGGAAACGCTTCATATGTATGCCTTGTTTTATCATTGTATTGTATCTACTATAATTTATTTCTCGTGCTCGTACTCGTGTATAGAAATGAGATACGATATAAAAAATCCATTTTACTTGTACCATATTCTAAACTATACCTACATAAACGCTACGAGATTGTGAAAGTTTACTTTGTTACTAATGTAATTGTATCATGTTCAATGTTTGAATAAAACGATGATTCAGCCAACGTTGAAATTCGGTTTCGATTACTTCTGGGGGTGCGTCACGATCAGATTAACAGCGATCAATATCGATATCGAATGATTCACTGCTTTAATCGCTGTCAATCAAATTGTATAATGTTTTCGAATTTGATTTATTCACGAAGCTGTTTAGAAGAGGTATGTCATGTACCTCGTGCGATGTTTCGATGATTTTTTTTTCTAAATCAAATTTTCGGTTACGGTTTAATGTACAGGAGGTTGCGTTGCACGTGATAACCGATAAATACACGCAGAGAGGGTGTAGAGGGTTCGTCAAACTGATGAAAATTTTAATCAGCTTTACCAATACAAGGTATGCTATCGAGAAACCGGCGGGCAGAGTTAATCGAATGCATAAAACTTGAAATGTAGGCCATTAAGTACGATTAAAAAACATATCTAACTTGGGCAATTGAATCAGAAGCTTATATTAACGTGTAATTTTGTAATTGCATGCGCGCTAAGAGCTTCACTGGTGGTTACCGATTTGGATGAAACTCGTCCCAAAAGATTACTTAGTGTTGGTGTGCATTATCTAGAGAAAACTTTCATACTTTGTTCCCCTCATTCCGAAGCACATGCTCGAGATTCAATATTTTCCAACTCAGCAGAGGATGGTGCAAAAAATTTGAAATTTTCACAGAAAATAATCGTTGGGTAGGCGTGTATTTAGTTCAATTTTTTTCCAGCGATTTTGGGTTGGATTGAACATTTCAAAAATTCGTGGAAAAAATGGGAGGGGAAGCCGAGGCTGGAACAATTTTTAAAAATTTAGTCATATCCTCTGGAATGACACATATTTTTTTCAGATCCCCGCAGGAAGTGGAACATGATCGAAAAAATTAAAAACTTATTTTAAAAAAGTGTTTTTGCTGTTTTTTTGTTACTTCGTTTGCACCCTCGAAGTCAATATTTGGAAAAAAGTGGAAATTTCGTGCAATGTACGCCAAAACACCCAAAAATGGAAATTTTCGATTCTCGAGTCTCAAACGGAACGATATTATGCATCGCAACGTTATCGACATCGATGTACATAGGTTACGCTACCTCCGAGCGAGTGTTTACTTTTCCCACGGGGTGCTCGTGGAAACGAAGTGTCTGCGTACACGCTACTACGAGAACTCTTTTTTACAATCGTCAACTCGTTTTTTCAACAGATGCGAGCTTGGAGGACCTTTTTGGTTTGGTGGGGGGAGGGAATATTTTTCATATTTTATACCCTAAAATGAAATTAAAATTCAAAAAATATGATATGTATCGCGTCTCGAGCGGAGCAAAACAAGAGCAACAGCGAAACTTGGCGGAAAATATGTTTTTGAAGAAAAATCAAGCATTTTTTGTATCTATTTTCATTAATTTTTTTTTCAGAAATCTCCCTCCTCCCGCTCTGAATAATGTTCGAAAGACGAAAACAAGCACCGCTGACGAAGCGCCGTTCAACAGCAGCTGCGGCCGTATAAAGTTCACCAGTCATGACGGGCGAACGAGTGACTCATCATAGGGGTGCAATTAACGCGATGATTCATTGAGACTCAAGAGTTAAAAAATTTTAGTAGCAGGCTGTTGATGATGCGCGAAACTGACGAAATAGTTCAATAACATACTGTACATGGGTAAATGCCCAAGCACCTGCAGTTCGCTACATTTTTTCAGTGCAAGAAAACACGTAATCCTCTCAAATATAGGTATACGCAGCAATCGCAATCAAAAAATTTTTATTAAAAAAAAAAAGAAAAATGAAAAAAATTACACGTAACAAAAAATCAAATTTTTCAAACGAAAACTCAAAAAAACATTAAATCTTAAATCGAATTCTAACTTATCGAAAGAAAAAACAAAAAACGAGAACAAACTTGACACAGCACCAACGAATTCACATTCATGATTAAAGGAAATACAGAAGTTGGTCCAAATTATTGTGAGCCACTCCCACGGAATTGGCCGTTAAGAAGGCCAATTTTTTGGCGTACTGGCACGGGGCCGGAACACGAACGGTGCCCTGTAATGAAAAACGATAATTTGACGTCAGTTTTCGTTAATGAACGACACTCGACAAAGGATCGATAAGACGAATATACTCACACTCCAGTTATAATACAAATGCGTAAACTTATACGCCAGTCTTTGGAGATGATCGGGCGCCAATCCGGTCGTGTCTTCCAATACGTTATAATATGTAGGCGTGACGGTGCCTTGGCGTACCGTTTGCGATACCAGATAAAAATCGTACCTATAACCGAGAAAAAAAACACGCAAATTAGATTCAAGTACTCGAAGAATATTGTGAAAAAAAGTGGCAACACGACTGCGTACTTCAGCGGATCGGTAATCACGTCATCAACGATCGTTCCAGGAATCGGATTACGATCGCCGGCGAAAAGTCTGGTGTTGACTTTTTTACTCACGACTATAAACGCGAGTCTAAGCCGTTGGTCCTTAGGGTCGGCTTGACGTGCGTATACGTTAGCCAGACTATCCTGTTAAAAGTATAACAACACGAATTAGTCGATAGGTACACGTAAACGTACGAGTACGTAGTGGAAAAAAACCGCAGCAATTACCTTGATATTCTGGACTTCGTGTTCTTTAACGTAACGCAAATTTCCGTCGCCGACACCATCGCGAAATATTACGATCAGTTTGGGAATTTTCCCGTTTCTTTTCTCGTAACGATCGACCGCTTCTGCAATTCAATACGAAGAAACGAATTAGAAAAAAGTGAGCTTTCGTTGTGAAAACCTGCCAACGTACGTATAACTTACTCAGCACATTGAACCCGAAATTATCTGACAATTCGTCACCAGCTGCGTGATGGGTAATGCAACTGTAATAATGGGAATACGTATTATCCAACGTTGCTACCATCCCGCCGTAACTTTTGTTCCTGTTTGACGGGTCGTGACAGACGTCGAAGCCGATCACCATCAAATCCTGTCAAATAAACACAAGTGTGATTTAGATTTTAGCTATTCTTAAGCATCGATCGTGATAATTTTTCATTACTTACGCTGACAGGAATGCTGACACTCCACGGTGCGCCTCCGATTTTCGCGTTCAGTTGAATGGCTATCTTCGTACAGATGCTCATCGCGCCACGGTTATTGATCGATTTCAAAACGACTATTTGTGAAGGAGCTACGAATGGAAGTAAGAAAATTGTCGCGTTAGTTGGAAAAGAGAAAGCTCGCGCGATGCATAACGTACATCTCAACCCTGCACTTACTAGGCTTATCGATGATACATTTCTTCTTGATGGCGCTGTATCGGTCACTTTTGTTGTTAGGGACGACGCAAACAACCAACTGCGGATTCCGTTCATTTAAAGCACGATCCAAGAACGACGTGTAGGTACCGTTGCGGTCATCCGGCAGTGGGTAACGATTCGGATGCGGTATATTCCATCGCATGCCTTGAGCGACTCGCGATAACATGTCAGATAGAGACCGGGCCTCTCGTTCCGAACGACCGGGATAGAGTAGCACCCAGTTACGTAGGTCGGCCGAATTGATCATTTTACTGCTACGTAGACTTCTCGTCCAATCGGCGTCTGGTCCAACTTCGAACGTGGCGCGTTCGCCGGCGATGATTTTCTCCGAAGGTAAGACTCGAGAGGGTATGTCGACTAGATCACGGCCTAAGGTAAGACCCCAGTTTTCAAGCCTTTCACGTACCTGTAAAAACGACGATAAGAGTATAATATCAACATTTAGAAGAAAAATGAACGTTTTCGCGACCAATTCAAAGGGGGCCTATGAATCGCTAACGTTGAAAATACATATATGCGTGATTCTTTAACCAACCTCGTCTATATCATTCAATCGTCGGTTGAAGTTAATCAACCGATTCTTGCGTTCGCCCGGACCGACGCTGGTGTGTTGAGCTAGAGCTCGCATCAGTTGGTAGTTCGATCTAGATAATTTGAAAAGCGATATTACACGTACGAAAAACATCGAAAGAATATATAATTTACACGTTACCTCATCTCATCCGTTAGCCCGGTCATCACGCACAACTCGGGGATCAAGTAAACCAACTCCGGAGCTCCGCTACGTCTTGCCCGGGCATTACTTCTGGTGATCAGCAATGGTTGAGCGTGATCACGAATTCGGCAACCGTAACGCTGCGAAAAGGCGAAAAACAAAATTATTATTAGGCTTAATTTCTTTCAGTGAAGAATGAAGCGAAAGTCACTCTCCTACCTTAACGTAATAATCGAGGTAAGTGGTGTCGGTGACGCTGCCGTCCTTATTTTTGACAGGAAACGTTGATTTCGGCGTAACGTCATAATTTACTTCGTCAACACGATAGGTACGATGATTATAGTTGGTCATGACGATCTGGCCAGTGACCGCCGAACTGTACGCCGTCTGAAAGATAGAAATACTCGGTGAATTTTCATCGCGCGAATACACTAAAATATCGTAACCGATTCTTACTTTGAAATCACGTCCTCTTGAACATTCGAAGAACAAATCGTAGGCGGTATCTTGTCGTAGAACTTTATACGAAATCTCCGCTTGCAACAGGATGCCATTTTCATAACGGCCAATACTGTTGACGTACCCTGGCCATAGTTGAAGTCTGTATTCCGGTACTTCCACCTGGTTAAAGCAAAAACGTGGGAAAAAATTATAAATTGCAAACTCGCTAAATTAATGCAAGAAAAATTCTTACTTTCGCTCTAGGATCGTAGTAATTTCTTTTCATTTGCACGAGATTCAGCAGCGTTAGACATTCGCGAAGTATCAAACTGAATACTTGCAGATACTGGAAATCTCCTGGTTCGCACGTTCCGACGAATTTAATCGTAATATTGAAAGTACCTTGACCAGCCGTCGATTCGGATTGCAACGTGAGAGGCTCGTCCTGTAGGAACAAATCACTCATCAATAAATGCTTCGTTATTTCAAAAATCGAGCAAAAAAAAAAGTGTAAACAAACCTCAGTACAGGCTGGACTAATCGTGTACAACGTCGATCCATCGAATAAGTAGCCAACGAATCTATCTCTGTGATTTTTCAACAACCCTTTTTTAACGCCAGTTCGATCTTCGACTGGGTCAAACTCGACATGATGTTTGTATAAAATCCACTGACTAAGAGCGCTCAATGAAAAATGATTGGATTTCAAATTAACCGGCGTTCCACTCTTCCCTAAGTGAATGAAAGAAAAATACTTAGGAGAAAGTCTACCAAGTAGGGTTCGGCTTCAGTTCGAGCCTCGATGTTTACCTTTTTTGCTAACTTCTACGGAAACTGGTCGCGTCCTCAGTTGATTTTCCAATGGTCGACGGCTGCCTCGTCCTCGTCCACCACCGCCGGGGCCACCACGTCCACCGCCGCCGCCGCCACGGCCACTACTGCTGGCGCTACCACGGTCGCCACTTCGGTCGCCACGTTCGCGCTCATAATCACGGCTGCCGCCGGGCCTGGGTTCCCGTTCCCTATCCCTATCTCTATCCCTACGATCACGATCACCCCGACCTCGATCGCCGTCGTCAACTACACAATTCAATTCGATACATATTTTGTTTAATACCAACAGGTAAGATTAGACAACCATGCATAAAAAGATGTTTACATACCACGCCGCCTTTTGGGTGCGGGATCATCCATACTTGGAAAAACGCTCCGAAAAAAATATTAAAAACCGCTAATGCGGTAGAACAAAAATGAAATGTATAAAACGGAATTCATTAAAATTTTAAAACAATAAAAAGTTTAATTCATTGTAAGATAAAACTGCCACCATTATTGCAAACAATTTCACATTACACTTCAAGTTTTCAAGTTCAATTAAATCACAAAATAACAATAAATTCGTTTACCAACGGACAACGACCGATTATGTCCGAGACGATCCGAAAACGAAGACCCGTACACCAACCAACCCAAACAACAACTACCACAACCGTACCACGAAACCAGCACAACGCGTACATTCATGCATGCGATCGCGTTGGAAACGAATACGAAGCACGTAGACTTCCCCCTCTACCGAAAAAAACCGTATCGTCTTGCGCGCAAAATGTTAAGCTGCGTTTATACTCACCGTAACTGTCTGTAACTGAAATCTGTAGAAAAGTAAACTCAACGTAATTTTATGGTGCAGTTTATAATGACCGGTAACCTAACAGAAAATTACCAGATTTTTAACAGAAAAGTAAAATTATTTTTACTTTTCTGTAAAAGTGAACAGATTATTTGTTTGTGTTGATCTTTCTTCTTTCATCTTATCAGTTTGATATGCAATGGCGTATGAAGTTGTTGTTTTAAAAG
>FIZT01040899.1:0-10143 GCA_900065295.1 Paracoccus marginatus
ATTTCTCTTACAGTTTCTGCAAAAATTCACACAGAAATGTATACAAAAATTTCTTGCTAGGCATGAAGTGGACTTTTGCCCCAGTCATAATGTTTCACTTTGGAGGCCCATAAAACTTGTTATCATGAAAAAATTTTGAATTTGATTATTGTAAGTAGTACTTCCCTCATGATGCTTCAAAATTATTCACTCGAAAAAAATCTAAACGAAACCACAATTTTTTTAGAGCTTATTTGCCGAGCGCAAGATTTTCCATTTTGGTGCTGATAAACAACGAAAT
Source organism: Paracoccus marginatus (assembly GCA_900065295.1). Classification (NCBI taxonomy): domain Eukaryota; kingdom Metazoa; phylum Arthropoda; class Insecta; order Hemiptera; family Pseudococcidae; genus Paracoccus; species Paracoccus marginatus. The sequence goes on from FIZT01040899.1 coordinate 281, forward strand.
GCATGTAACTTTTTTTTGGTTTTCAACAAAATGCTAGTCATCAGTTCTATAGATGCGTCATGTAGCCAGGCTTCTTCACATCAAAAAAAAAATTCAAAAAAATAAATACAGAGCGAGCTAGGTCAAAAAAGGACTTTTGCCCCAGGCGGCGTTTTGCCCCGGCTTACTCTACTCGACAAAAAAAATTTCAAAAAAGTTTTATTTATTGCAAACGAGCAAAAATTAAGCGCGAAATACTTGTAAAAAAATTCCAGAATAGCCAGATATAGTTATTGGAAGTTTTCCTTGCTCCTCTTTCTTTTTTTCTCTTCTTTTTTACGTAGTATTTATATACGCCTCGCTCGAAAAAAATTAATTAAAAAGTATCAAAGTGAAAAACAACAGATTTTAAAATTGGTCGACAAAATATCCAGCCTAATTTTTTTAATTTTTTTTTTCGTCGAGAAAAATTTAGCTCTCCATTTTTATTAGCGAAACTTTCCTTATTTTAGATGGAAAAAGAAAATGTTAATGGAAAAGAATCTTTACAAGGAAGTCTAAAAAACATCACAATTGTTATTTAACCCCACGCATAGCTTTCGATTGGCACATTTTTCATTGACTTTGATTTGATTTGATTTTTTTAATTTTCCGATATTGGAAAGTTTTGTACGTTTTGCTCGAATGGTGCAATTTATATTAAAGAATCGTACCACATCAGCCACTGTGGAGGAAATGTTTTATGGTATGTCTACCAGTGTTTTTTTTTTTTTTTTTTTTTTTTTTTTTTTAGCTTTTTCGTGTTCTAAGGATGCATTGTAGATCTTCGCTAATTATCGAGATTTCGAACCGTTCAAGCTATCAATTTTACACTATTCAAGCGCTCAAATCGAGAATTTTGACAATACGATCAAACAGTAAAATCAAATCTTTTACACGAACTCACATATTTGTTCAAGTAGTGAGGCCTATAGGCTTACGTATAGGCAGGTGCTTATCTAAAACTCGTAATTTTTTATGGAGCAACAGCAACGGAATAAAACGGACCATACGCCGAACTGGTGTTTTTATTTTGGGTGGAAAAAATTGTTTTTATACGCCAACAGTTCGCCTATGGTAATAAATATTTCTTCGAGTTGTTTTACGTGCATAAAAAGCCAACAGAATAAGAAGAAAAAAAGTATCTATATATAAGTCAGTCCAAGCAGAAAATGCTGCCTTTTTCTTCTCTATAGATATGCCTATATAAAAATGCAATAAAATCACATTATTTGCAAAAATATTTCCAAGTTATTCTATGTTCGACGCATCGAATTTTTTATTTAACCTCGAACGATTTTTGAATTTGATACGTTATGGCATTCTTGGGTATTGATTATTACACGCCATCTTAGTCGAATAAGCAAAGATGTATGAATTTTTATCCATTTCCTGGATGTATATCTACGTTATGTACGTAATTTCCTGTTTTTTTTCTTTTCTTGTTTTTTTTTGTTTTGTTTCATTTGTGCATGAATTTTGTTTAGCGAAGTAATGCATATTATACTTTGGTGGTTGTTTAAAGTGATTTTCTGCGATGTTTTTATTTTATTTCGCAGTAATGCGATCGCGTACCTAGACCTACTTCTATACAATTCGCATCATTTATCGTTAAATTTAATCTCGAAACTCTCGATGGAATTTCAACTGGTCGATGAGCACGCAAGGATACAAATCCAGCAATAATTTTTTCTCTCTAAATTATTTTCCAACATTTTATCCTCCCTTTAGCAACCAACATATATCACCTGAAGATTGCGGCGCAAATGTAGAGGCGATTTTCGAAATAAAAATCAGACCTAGATGCCAATGCCATATAAACACGAGCTCATTTATTTAACAATTTAGTGCCTCACTTACATCGAAAGTTGTCCGAAAAATCGATTTAGTTTTCAGTTTGTTTTTTTTTTTCATTTTAAATTGATGAGAAGGATTATTGGAGAGGGAAGAGGAAACGACGAAGAGGCCCTTTTTTAAGAAATGTTTTGAGGATGAAATCGTGCTTAAAATTGAAAAATTGCGAGAAAACTTTTCGAAAAGAACTATTTATAAAAATGACCATATCGACGACTTGCTTTATATGTATACCTAGTAGGGAATTGGTGATTGTGGTTAAATTTTGGACTCGTTTCAATTTATTTTTTGAATTTACTAACCTGTTTTAATATTTCACTGCGATGGTCAACGAAATTGTTGACAAAAATTTGAATTAAGTATTTCGTAATTATTTAATCATTAAGTTGAAAATCCAATTAGAAAAATTCGAACTTTTGAGCTCTAAATAAACTTTCAAAAATTTGCCAAATTCTTTGCGCAAGTTTTCGAAAACTTCATCAAAATTTTTCTTTGAAAATTAGCCCAAATTTTTGAATGAAAATTGAAAGATTTATTCAACAAATTGTCAAAATTTTAATGACGCCAACATTTTGAAAAATTTTTTCGGTTTTCTCATTTCTTTGATTTTGAAAATTTTCTCTCAAAATTGGCTTCTTGACTTGGAATCAAATTTTCAAAAAAATTTTGAAATTATTATAAATTTATTTTCTCATAAGTTTGCCCAAAAGTTTTTCGTGAATTTGCTTGAAACTCATTTCCAAAATTTTTCTCCTAAAATTTTATAAGATTTTTTCTTTGAAATGTTACTCGAAATCAATCGTAGAAAATTTGCTTTAAGAATTTTCACAATTTCAACCAAAATTCATGGAAAGCTTTGGTTGAACAATTTTCTCAAAATCAAAATTTTTTCGAATTTTTTCTTAAAAATTTTGAAAAATTTCAACCAAAGTGTGCTCAAAATTTGGCATTTGAAAATTTCCCCAAATTTTCCTGAAAATCTTGTTTCGAAATCTGACTCAAATTTTTTCATAGAAAATTCCCTTCAAAAAGTGTTAACCAAAATTTGCCCAAAATTTTTTCCTGAAAGTTGGCTCAAAACTATACCACGCTAATTATCTCGAAATATAGCTCCAGAAAGCTTGAATCTTCGCTCTGAAAATTTTTTCAAAAATTTGAACTAAATTCCTCGAACTTTGCTACACGAAAATTTGCTCCAAAGTTTATTCAAAAATTTGCACAGAATTTTTCAGAAAAAATTTCTTGAAAATTTTCAAAATTATGAAAAAAAGTCAAGGTTTTGAATTTTCTTCAAAGTATGATTTTTCCATCAATTTTTTACTTAAAATTTGCTGAAAATTTCAGATCAAAAATTTCTTGAGAAATTTTCAAAATTATTCCAAAAAATTTCGAAGTCTGCTCAAAAATTTTTTTTCAAAAAACTTACACCCAAAATTTTTTTAAAATTTCAGTCAGCGCCTTAAAAAAAAATCGATCTTCCTTAGAAAAATTATAGAGAAATTTTAAAATTTTTGAAATATTTTCAAACTCCGTTTCAGCAATTTCTCCTTCAAAATAGCCTCAGCTACAAGTAGCTTTTTCACTTCAACTTATTTGACTTGCAAAAAAAAGCGACCATCAAAGCCAAACAAAACCAGCTATATGAAGCGGAGTGGAAAAAGACCAAATAATAAATAACCGAAGTTTACTTTGAAATGGACGGCGACGTCGACGTCGACATAGCAGCGAATTTGTCTCAATTTGCGTATACTTTATTGCAGGATCTGTGCGCGTATAAAAATTCATAGAAAAGCAATTTGACCGTTAAATATTTACGGTATAGAGGAGGGCTGGCTGCACACTACAGTCTATAGAGAGAAAGAGAAACGAGCAAAAGTGAAAAGTAATTTTACCCGGCATAAGTTTGGTAAAAGAATTCCGGTCTATTCTCATAGATAGTGTACAGCGAATACACAGACTACGCTAAGCGAAGTTTACAATAAAAACCAAAATAACGGCTGTTCTATAATGTAAAAATGTTCGCAGCGTTGGGCTGAGAAGCGTTTTCGCTATGCGAGAGGAGACGCAGCCAGCTATAGCTAGATATGCTTGCAGAGAGAAAATTTCAGTCGGATATTTAACGTTGGCACCCAGACAATGGAGTGTGGAAGTTAATCGACAGTTTATAGCGAGAGCTCGAACAAATTACGAATAGTATACGCAGTAGTACGCTATTGCGAATTTTATTTATCTTCGTCGACGTTCGCCTCGCTCGCCTACCTTGCGTCTTGCGGCAAATGTGCGAGGAAAAAAAAATTATGTTTAGCTAATCGATCGTAGCGTCGAATTTCTCATCGGTGGTAATTTTTTTCACCCTTTTTGCGTGTTGTATGCATTATATACGATGAAATCCGCTCGCTTATGAATACATAATAATCGTTTCGAAATACACATAAACTTAGATGTGGATGGTACGTATAATAACCTTATATACAGGTATCTACCAACGGTTTGCAGGTATATTTGAGCCAGAGAAAATGTCGGATGAAGCGTCGAAATGTTTATTTGTTGCGTATAAATCTTGATACGAACGCGTTTCCTTAATAAGTTCTGCACCAAATGGGCCACAAATTTTTAACGAACGTACATAGCTTTATAAACCCTCCCCCCAAACGTAAATCCCTTCCGAATATTTAGCCTTTTATACAATACTCGAATTACCGCACACACAGAGGTGTTTGCCGAACGAGAGTATAATGGAGAGACTTATTCGCGCCCGCGTTGAAATATCTTTGGCGCGAGGCGAGGCCGCGGCCGACGTGTTCGACAACATTTCCATACGTAAATACAATATTCAAATTCACGCTCAACCTTTCCCATCGCCTTCTATACACGTATAGTTTGCCAAAGTGTCGAATGTATTAGCATGTTTTAAATTCGCAGCGCCGCTGTATGGCTCGTTCGACTTTTTAAACATTTTTTCGCAACTTTTGTAGCAGCGTGCCTACGCTCCTGGCGCACAAGTTGTTATGAAGTGGCGATGAAAAAAAAGTACTAATAGGCGTACAACTTATTATGCTCGTTTGATAAATCGCAAACCATATTTTTTGCGCGCCCTCTTTCCAAGGTGCAGGCTCAAAAAAATGGCTTTCAGTTCATTATCCTTCCGAGCATACAGCCTTTGATGCGATCTCCCCGCGTGTTTAAATATTTTTCCAAATGAATAGAATATTTTACATCCATAGCAGAAATAAATATATTCGTTTCAACACCCACACTGGCCTCGTGTAATCTGAAGAGTATACGTTGATTAATACTTTAGATGAACCGGAAGCCGAAAAAAAAATCTTATTAATATAGGTACCTATCTACCTACGTGCTGGTAAAGAAATAGGCTAATTTATTCGATCTTCGTTTATTTAAAATATTCCACACTTATTGCTATAGCTCGCCAGTGATGACGGCTAATAATGCAAATACAAAATATGGCGCTTTAATGGATTCCACAAAGGCGGACTTTTTTTCTTCCTTTTTTTTACCCCTTCTCTTTCATCCGCAGAGCTTCTTCGATCAAATTTCGTGAGGTGTTAACGAAATGTAAATTTTACTTTCCGCCGACATTGTCAGTTTTTCAATGAAAACGGTGCGCGAAAATGTCAGATAATAAGAGAAAAGCTCGAAGACGTTAGATTTGATGAAATAATAAGCGATAGCTTTTTTATATGGGAGCGTGATGAGAATTTTTTAAACGAATTTTCCACCTTGGAATAAATCTTTTATCAAATTTGCTATTTATGAGGGAGAAAAAATACGAGTATACCCGAGTAGGTAGTCGACGTACCATAATAATGATTTTTTTCAAACTGTAAAAAAAAAACTAGTCAAGATACGTACCGAATTAGTAAACATATAAATAAGGAAATCGGATGAATTGAGAGGAAAATAACTTCGGGTTTTGATAATGACAAAGTTAGATTTTGAAGTGATCGTCTCGTCTTGTCTGCTGTCTCGCATTTAATTGCTTTCTAAACGCAGAAAGAGTAACCTGGTGTCGGTTTTTCTATAGGAATCGTTTATCGAAATTTTGTTTTTTTTTTTCCAAAATCCATGTAAAAAGCCAGCTACTTATAGCCTTGGGATGGAAAATTTTCAAAAACTCGCTCCAGACGATTTATGAAATGTTGAAAGTGTTTTTTGGATCAATTCGAGCTCACTGAACATGAATCTGGTGTCAGTTTTTCTATTGGAAGCGTTTTTCGAAATTTTGAAAAATTCCCCAGAAATGCCAAATTGTGAAAAAAAACAACAAAATATTGAAAAAAGATAAAGTAAGCTCAATTTCAGTGCCAAATTCGAAATCTAAGATCCAAAATTAGTCAGGAAGAAGTGCAAAATACTCTGTTTTATGAGAAGAATCCGAAAATCAATTTTTTTTGAAAAATGCATGCGAACAACCATCAATGAGAAATTTTCAAAAACTCGCTCCAGACGATTTATGAAATGTTGAAAGTGTTTTTTGGACCAATTCGAGCTTACTGAACATGAATCTGGTGTCAGTTTTTCTATTAGAAGCGTTTTTTGAAATTTTGAAAAATTCCCCAGAAGTGCCAAATTGTGAAAAAAAAACAACAAAATAAATCTATTGAAAAAATATCAAGTAAGCTAAATTTCAGGATCAAATTCGAATTCTACGATCTAAAATTAGTCAGGAAAAAATGTTGTTTCCCCGTTTTATGAAAGGAATCCGAAAATTAATTTTTTTGAAAAATGCATGCGAATAACACCCCAGGGGAATTTCCGAAAACTCGCCCTGGCCAGTTATGAAATTTATTGTCCGACCATTATATCTTGAAACTTTTCGGAGGGGAAGAGTAAACAAAAATTCCCCTCATTTCAGTGATTGTCAAAACGCAACATAAAATTTAAAAATGCATCACGTTGAGTGATAACACAAGATTTGAAATAATTTTCAAATAATTTTTTGCAATTTTATCAAGCATTTCTCATTAGATATTTACTAATTATTATAGCTAATCTAATGAACAGAATTCGTATTTTGTTTTTTTATTTTTAATAATTCAAAAAAATGATCAAGCGGGCACCTCCACAGGTAGTAGATATCTTTGAATATAAAAAATTAAAAAAGTAAAAAAAAAGTTTCTTGTAATGTAGGCAAACAATGTTATTCCTACTTACTTCTTCACCAAATTGTTTTGAGAAACCCTGCGCAAAAATTTTCTCATTTTCATCCCCAACAAAAGTCTCAAGATATAATGGTCGGACAATATAAAATGTTTTTCGGACTAATTCGAGTTCGCTGAATACGAATCTGGTGTCGGTTTTTTTTTTATCAGAAGCGTTTTTCGAAATTTTGATTTCTATTAAATTTTTCACTCATTTCTTTTCAAAATTGAAAATTTCCAGCACACGTACCCCACTTCAGGGAGATTAGATACATAGCCTATTTTAAGTGACCTGTAATGATTTTTTCACATCATCAAAAACTATGGCGTTTCATAAAAATGAACAGCATATTACGGTGCTGTATGAAAACAGGCCGGCCGGTATTTCGTGTGTATTAGCCTTCGCTAGAAGTATTTAAAGGGATCCTGCGTAGCCAATCAACCGAACGCTGATAAAGAACAAAAATTTAAATTAACCCGGGCTTATTTGAAAAGGCAAGAAGGTTGAATCCGAAGCCGGCCCTCAATCTCGTATCGTGCAACAATAATATATTCGAACCCTTTCTTTTAAATAATTATTAACGAGTTCTTGACAGCGATTTATAACCCTAAGTTAACAGTTGGTTAATCAAAGCTCGCAAATCGCTATATTTTCGTTATAATCGAAATCGATTTAGCCAGTTCGATGTTGCATACTTATTTAGTATTAACGCTATAGCGCTCTGGTAATATACATACTTACTATATATTTGATAAATCGAGCCGTTCAGAAGGTTAAAACTTCATCTTTATCGAGTAGAGTATACGTATAATGTAGATACCTCTACCTACTTATGAATGTACTACGTACTTTCACCGAACAATCATGAAAAGATTACCGAGAATGCTCTCTGTGGGCTTTGGCTTTTCGTGTAAGCCTATTTATACTGCCTATATCAAGCCTAAAGCCGAGTCTATTTTTTTATCAACCAAGAATAAAACGCGCCGAAGATAATTAATATTTTTTAATAGCGAAATTTCTCAACTACATTTCTACAGAAAAAAAAAAAAAAAATCCGACGTAACAACCAAAATATGCTATAAGAGGCCACTTTCTTTTTCATCGTGCAACGGCTCGTTGAATATTTATGAACTATATCCCTTTTTTATTATGTTACGTCGAGTTAATTTGGAAATTGACTCGACTGGTATTGTATCAGCCCTCTCTAAAATCCAATTTATTTTTTAAGTAATAATTTTACCTGCAAAATTTTAAATTATAATATTGTTTTCATTATGATAACCCTATATCCCATTACATTTTCCTTCCCACTATTTCCATTTTCTTTCTTCATTAAATGAGCGAGAATTTATGCTATATAATATTAAAATTTAAAAACTTGAACCAACTTTTTTTTACTTCACTCTACTACGTCGCTGTATTATAGTATAGCCTACCGCGCGCTTCGCATTACCAGTCGGGGGGAATAATTTAAAGCGCGCGAAATTTCCCTGATATAATTGAAAACTAGGCACACATCTCGAAAGATCCATTGCTGAGAAAAAGCGACAATAGACCGCGTACGTTCAACGTTGAGCTTGGGGCCACTTATTAGTCCTATATTTAGACGCTCGTCGAGAGGGGAAATTTGTACATTATAGATGCTGAAGCTTACCAGAAAGCTACCCGAACTGGCAAACAATTTTTGCAACCAAATCAAGGCAAATCGATAGAGCATGTAAAAGAAGCCCCAGAACCAAAATTTCAAGTTCTAAGCTGCACTTCCTGATTTTTGGTGAATTTTTGAAAATCGATTTTGATCCAAGTTGAAAATATGTCAAAAAAAGAAAAAAATTTTACCTAATTAAGCTGGAAATCTGAAGTTTAGCTTATACCCTAATTTTGATCCGCCAGATCGATTAGGAATGGTTTCTAGTCAATCTGGAGCCTCCAGCAAATTTTGGAAAATTGCAGTAACTCAAGAATGCTCCGAAACCTTTGAAACCGGATCCAATTAACGGTTGGGTGTGTCAAAATTAGGAAATTGGGGTGTAAGCTAACTTTCAGATTTTTACGTCGACGAGTTGTCATTTTGAGAATTTTACTTTTCATACGAAATTAAACGTCCAGATAAAATTGTGGCTTGGAGTTGAAAATTCTAGATTTTGAAAATCTATCGGAATCGGTCGAAAGGATCACGAACATGCATCGATCGCGTTTATACGCTCTAAAGCACACTTTGGAAGGTTTCAGAGCATTTTTGAGTTTCTGTGGTATTTTCAAAAATTTGCTGGAGGCACCAGAACGACCTGAAACCGCCTCCAATTGATTTGACGTGTGAAAATAAGGGTATAAACCAAATTGCAGACTTCTAGCTCAATTAGGTAAAATTTTCTTTTTTTCATTTTCAACTTAGGTCAAAAATCAATTTTCAAAAATTCGCCAAAAATCAGGGGGTGCCAGCTCAACGCTTGAAATTTCGGTTCTGGGGTCCTTTTTACATCCTGTATCGATTAGTTTTGATTTGATTGTAAAATTGTTTTACCAGTTCGGATACTTTCTTTGTACTTAAGATACTTAATTGACATTTTGCAACGTAACAAAAAAAATTGTACAAATTCAAAATTTCTTTAGTTGGACATTTTTCCAATTTGTAAAGAATTTTCAAACTATGAGAAATTTGTGCAACGACACAAATTTTGTTAAAACCTAAAAATCACCCAAAAAGTTGAAAAATTTGTGAAAGCCTAAAAAATGTTCAAATTCAAAAATTTTGTTGATGGCAATTTTTTTCAACATTTTTAGATCCTTGACTCAATTCTACCCCCCCCCCCTCCCCATTTTACCCA
>FIZT01040910.1:0-13790 GCA_900065295.1 Paracoccus marginatus
CGAGCGAAGCGAGGGCGAAAATTTTCAGAAAAATTTTGAAAAAATTGCAGTTTTAACGTGAAAAAACAATGAATTTTGAGCTTTTAAGGAATTTTAGGCATAAAATCACTTTATTTGTACCGTAGTGCATTGAAATGAAAGAAAATCGAAGTTGCTAAGGGGGCGGTCAGACCCCCCCCAGTAAATACGTCACTGTAGAGCAAAAATCGAATGAATAAAGAACGAAAATCTAACGAAACTCAAACGAAACTGTTTTCGATGTCGCTCGTTTTTCGCTCAGAATTTGAGCGAAAATCGAGCGAAAAACGAGCAAAGGTGTTTTTGATGTCGCTCGTTTTTGCTCAGAATTTGAGTGAAAACCGAGTGAAAATCGAGCGAAAGTAGAGCGAAAGTATTTTCGATGTCGCTCGTTTTTCGCTCAGAATTTGAATGAAAACCGAGCGAAAAACGAGCGAAAGTCGAGCGAAAGTGTTTTCGATGTCGCTCGTTTTTTTCTCAGAATTCGAGCAAAAACTGAGCGAAAGTCGAGCAAAAACTTGGTGAAACTGTTTTCAATGTCGCTCGTTTTTCGCTCAGAATTTGAGGGAAACCGAGTGAAAATCGAGCGAAAGTCGAGCGAAACTGTTTTCAATGTCGCTCGTTTTTCGGTCAGAATTTGAGCGAAAAACGAGCACAGGTGTTTTTGATGTCGCTCTTTTTTTGCTCAGAATTTGAGTGAAAACCGAGTGAAAATCGAGCGAAAGTATTTTCGATGTCGCTCGTTTTTTTCTCAGAATTCGAGCAAAAACTGAGTGAAAGTCGAGCGAAAACTTGGTGAAACTGTTTTCAATGTCGCTCGTTTTTCGCTCAGAATTTGAGGGAAACCGAGTGAAAATCGAGCGAAAGTCGAGCGAAACTGTTTTCAATGTCGCTCGTTTTTCGGTCAGAATTTGAGCGAAAAACGAGCACAGGTGTTTTTGATGTCGCTCTTTTTTTGCTCAGAATTTGAGTGAAAACCGAGTGAAAATCGAGCGAAAGTATTTTCGATGTCGCTCGTTTTTTTCTCAGAATTCGAGCAAAAACTGAGTGAAAGTCGAGCGAAAACTTGGTGAAACTGTTTTCAATGTCGCTCGTTTTTCGCTCAGAATTTGAGGGAAAACCGAGTGAAAATCGAGCGAAAGTAGAGCGAAAGTATTTTCGATGTCGCTCGTTTTTCGCTCAGAATTTGAATGAAAACCGAGCGAAAAACGAGCGAAAGTCGAACGAAAGTGTTTTCGATGTCGCTCGTTTTTTCCTCAGAATTCGAGCGAAAACTGAGCGAAAGTCGAGCGAAAACTTGGTGAAACTGTTTTCAATGTCGCTCGTTTTTCGCTCAGAATTTGAGGGAAAACCGAGTGAAAATCGAGCGGAAGTCGAGCGAAACTGTTTTCGATGTCTCTCGTTTTTCGCTCAGAATTTGAGTGAAAATCGAGCGAAACTCGAGCGAAAGTGTTTTCGATGTCTCTCGTTTTTCGCTCAGAATTTGAGTGAAAATCGAGCGAAAGTGTTTTCGATATCGCTCGTTTTTGCTCAGAATTCGAGCGAAAACGGAGCGAAAGTCGAGCGAAAACTTGGTTGAAGTGTTTTCGATGTCTCTCACTTTTCGCTCAGAATTTGAGGGAAAACCGAGCGAAAAACGAGCGAAAGTCGAGTGAAACTGTTTGCAATGTCGCTTGTTTTTCGCCCCGAATTTGAGTGAAAATCGAGCGAAAGTGTTTTTGATGTCGCTCGTTTTTTCCTCAGAATTCGAGCGAAAGTCGAGCGAAACTGTTCTCAATGTCGCTCGTTTTTCACTCCGAATTTGAGTGAAAATCGAGTGAAAATCGGGCGAACGTCGAGCAAAAGTGTTTTCGATGTCGCTCGTTTTTCACTCAAAAATAGAGCAAACATCAAGCAAAAACCGAGCCAGAGGTTATTTCGTAACGGATCCGCCTATGATTGAAAAATTTGAATGAATCAAAAATCGATTAAATTAAAAATTTATGATTAATTCAATTTTCAAAAATCAACGATTAATGTAATGAATGAATGATCAACTTTTTAAAAAAAATACCAATAAGCACTTCAATTAACAAATCTACATATAAACCGGGGGTGGATTCGATACCCAACAAGCGACAAAAATTTATCCTCTTCTTCGTGAAATATTATGTTTTTTACGTGCCAAAAAAATAAATACAAAAGCTCCAGTTGACGAAAAATTAATCTTCGACAATATACGTACGTATCTTTCTACGTATGTATTTCACCTCTCGGTGGAACGATGCTATCGCGCGTATGCCGCGCCGCCGATATGTACATGTGTATTTAGCGATGAGAAAGAACTCCTCCGAGCGTAATATACGCGACGAGTTATTACTTTACGATGTAAATTTTGAAAATGGAAGAGTAAAAGGGCGCCGCGGATAGGGTAGGAAACAGCTCTCGTCATCACGCGTGAGAGAAGACGACGGTGGCGCGCGGCGGAAGTTGAGAGATCTCGCGTTTTATTGTTTTTCACCATAGAAAATTTCATTTAGTCTGCCTATAACATTTTAACGCATAAGCTAAACGAGAGAAAGTTCTTTCACTTTCGTTGTTTGGTAAATATTTAATTATTTACGGAGTTTTGATGAAGTAAATGGTACAAGAGAAGGGAGTAGGAAGCGAGGGAGTATGCTGTAGGGTGTAAAGTATTTATGTATGAGAGGTTTTTTTGGGCGGTTGTTATGGTGGCGGTGGTGATGAAAAGCAGTGCTTTGCTCGTATACATATTTATATGTAATACCTACATGAGGTATATTAAACATAAGTATAACAAGTTTTAAAAGTTCGTGTACCTACGAGTAAATTTGCGAGTTGAATAATGGCAAAATCGCGAGTGTACGTTGTGTAGAAGAGCCGCGGTGCGTTTGCGTAATTCGGATTTCCTCCATTCTGCTACGAGTACTTACTTACGAGTATAATACACTAAATGAAAACCTATTTTAGCTTTTTATACATTTTAATAACCCGAGCGATGAAAAAAAAAAAAACACGCTCGTTACTAGCGAAATATTACACCGCGGAATGAGCAGCGTGTACCTTGTCGGAGCACGAAAAAAAGAGCTTCGCAGCGCGTAAAGTTCAATTAGGTAAATTGAAATGTGTAATTAAGGGTAAAAGTCTCACACTACTATCGGGTGGGCGACGTTTGGAGCTTTTTTTCGTACCGTACTACCACGACGATGGCGATGACGACGACGAAATGGCGAAGAAAGAGAAGACACCGCGAGGGAGAATGGGTGATACAGGGGATGGCAGTGGAGGTGTGACGAATGATGCGTGAACCAAAACGAAACGTTCGTTCGGAACGGCCATAAATTATACGGGCAAGTTGGATAAAAACTTAGACTGTATTGCGAAAAACGTTCAACTCTGATGGATGATTATTGGACGTGATTTTAATGGTTATGCTAGAAACTCGAACTCGAAGCGAAGCGTTAAAACGGTTCCCGGTACTTTGCGAGAAGTTTTCCAATGCTTTTGCCGAATTAAAAACAAATGCCTGGGTAATGGTAGACCGCGAAATTGATAAAGTTGTAGAGAGTGGAGGCAGAGGTCGGCGGCGTGTGTGTTGGTTTAGAGATGGTGGTGGAAAAGAAAAGGGAGGTGTGTGTAAACTATCAAATTGTTACGAATTTGATTTGGTATTATTAATTTAGATAAATATGTAGGTACAAGTATATAATTGAGTAATTGGACGTGTTAGTAATATTCGTTTTTTTCCCATAATTTTTTCCCCTTTACAGGTCTAGCCAGAGCGAAGTCTGTACCAAGCCATACATATTCTCACGAAGTAGTTACCTTATGGTATCGTCCACCAGATGTACTATTAGGATCTACCGAATATTCAACGTCGTTGGATATGTGGGGAGTGGGCTGTATTTTCATCGAGATGATTACCGGAATGCCATCGTTTCCTGGAGTTCGTGATACCGTCGATCAACTAGAAAAAATATTTAGGGTAATTTGATTATTCGATTTAATATCAAACCCCATTTTTTTTTGGTCACAATTTAAGCGTAAATTTTTGATCTTTTTTCAAGGTAGTTTTGACTGATTTTCTCCAACTTTTTCTAGTTTTCATTAATATTTCACATCTAAAAAAAACTTTGAAATTTTTCTGTATTTTTTTTTAATTTACTTAATTTTTTGAATTTTGAATTTTTTCGTGATTTTTAAAATTTTTCTTTTTCATTTATTTTATTTTTTTTACTTCCTATTTGAATTTCGGGTTTCTTTAAAGTTCATTTCTGTACAGATTCTTTCAGTTTTTATCGGTTCTTATTTATTAACTTAATTTGAAAATTTCTTTCAAATTTTCAACTTTTTCAAAAATTTTTCGCTTAATTTTTTTGAGACTTTCTAATTACATTTCTTTGATTTGGTTTTGAAGATTTTTCCAGAATTTATGAACTTTTTTCAATTTTTTTATTCATTTCATTTCAGTTTTTTTCTTTAGTGTTTTTTTTTCAATTTTTTTTTTAATAGAATTTTGTAGATTAATTTCTACATATTTTTCAGTATTCAGAGGCTTTCATTCATTACATTTTCCAAAATTTACCTCCCTTTTTCAGAACTTCTGCTTGAACTTTTTAAATAAAAAAAAAATTTCAATCGCTACAATTTTCATAATTTTCTTGATTTGATTTTTGATTTTTCTCGATAAGTTTTTCAAACTTTTCTTCCACTTTTAATGATTTTATTATTATTTTTATTTTATCAAAATATTGGATTTTTTCAATTAATCCTTTTCCATTTTTAATTTTTTTTTAAAGGAGTTTTTCTGAGACATTAAATTTATTTCATCAAGATTAAGGAACTTATTTTTTACCTTTTGCATTAAAAATTTTTTATTTTCAACACCAGAGATTTTTTCATTTTTCCCCTGATATCTCCTCCGTTTTGTTTTTGCGATTTTTCACTCGAATTTTCTGGAATTTTCGAATTGAACTTTTTGTGACTTTTTTTTGTTTTTTCAAAATTTTATCGTTTATCAAATTTTTCCTTCTCATTTTCGGTGGTTTTTTTTCTTTTTCTTTTTCTTTTTTCTTTTGAATTACTGGTTATTGATTTTTAGATTTTTTTTTGCATTTCATTTTTTACAGATTTTCAAGTTATCGCTGATTTTTATTTGATTACTTTTTTTTCGAAGATAGATTTCTTTCCAATTCCCAATTTTTTTTTTAAATTTCTGAATGTTTTTCCAAATCAATTTTTTTTAATTCTCAAGTTGATTTTTTCCAAAAAAATTTGATTATTTTTTTTTTTTAATTTTCAGCTTTGTTATTTTTTTTCAATTTTTTCGTTTTATTTTTGATGTTTTTCCCCCATTTTTCTTAATTTTTTCAATTGTGCTAATTGAGTTTGGATTTTTTCGTATGTTAAATCCGCGTTTTCCTCCTTCTATTAAGAAAAAAATCATGCACAACTCGTAGAAAAAATGATTTTTGACTCGTGTGAATTGTTTTCCTCGCTTCGCTCGTGTCCCAAACCTCACACTCGTCAAAAATATTTTTTTTCTCCCTTGTTGTGTAATATACTATTTTTTCCTCGCAAAATATTGGCTTGTATCGCTAAAAAGGGTGGGGGGGGGTGTAAAATGCAAAATTCATTATCAACCTCCTACCGAATATTTCGACCAAAAAACACCCCATTAATCCTGTTTTTCTTTCCGCAGGTTTTAGGAACTCCTAAGGAGAAAGATTGGGAAGGAGTGACTCGTTTGCGAGGTTACCGTCAAAACGTTGAGAAAATTGGATTCCATCGCGGAATGAAATTAGGATACGAGTTTCCAAGATTATACGATATCGCTGAAGGAGAAGCTCTAGCGTGCGCCTTCCTTCAAGTGAGTACCTCTACCTACGGTACCTAACCTACAACCTATTTTACGAAGTTGAAAAAATTTCCACGTTTCGAATGTTGATACATACGTAGGTAGTTTAGTTACGTTTATATATTTTCATATTCATTTTTCATACTTTTCATCCATCCCTGCGTACTTTTTTCCCGCGTACTTTTCATAAAGTAAGAAAAATTTCTGCGCTTTCGTTGTTTATTTTTAGTTTAAATTGAAAAATTATTCTTCGCAGTTGTACTTTATTCGTATACAGTTTTGCAAACTGCGGTCGACCAATTTACGCTGCGAAAGCTGAAAGGCGTATTAAGACGAATTTTCGAAGTAGCGGTGCTGGCTAGGTGTGTGAAGAGTGGAGGAAGATGTTGTTACGTATAACATGTAACTCGTGTGTCAAATTGTTTTACGCTAGGTATTCGTATTCTTTGCTTTGGTAAAATGAAAGACGACTTTTGATTCGAAATATTGCGGTGGAAAATTGCTTTTTGTTAAGCTCGCGTGTGGCTTATGAAGTGCTTATTCGATGTGTCGGATTCGTTTGCTTTCATTTGTTTGTCGAGTATGTACTTACGAAAGTACGAATGTACGAGACTTGTGAGTAGATTACGATCAAGTTGGAAGAATTTTCTTTTCGGTGAAAATTTATTTGGCAAATTTAATATTCGCGAGTGGGGTAACTTTTTGGTGATTTTTTTTTTTTTTTGAAAGCAACATACGTGTTGAAATTCTTAGAATATTTTTATATTTTTCATTTTTGTACGTATTTTAAACACAATTTGTTTGAATTTCCACAGATGCAGCCTGAAAAACGTATTTCAGCCGCTGATGCCATGAGGCATAGATACTTTCAGCATTTTCCTAAAGAATTGTACGAGCTTCCGGACGGTGAGTACAAAATTTTTATTTAAAAAAATACCTATCACATGTTACGTATTATTGCTTTTCTAACGTGCTTCTGTATTCCAAGTCGAGGAAAAGGGATCCAAGGGGGAAGGATAAATATCTTGGCAAAGGTATCATACCGTCGAGCACTGTAAATTTTTTATACTTCGTATTTTCATTTTCTTTTTTTCAATACCTACCTGTCGATTTGAAACGTATATTTGCCCCGAGCTACCTGTACGTTTATTTTAAAAATTCGCTCCAATTCGTCGAATATTTCACGCGAGTGTCGAATCGCTGATGTGTAAATACGGTCGTTTGTTCGCAACCGAAGTGTGTATGTTTGTGAAAGTATTCGATTCATTTTCGATATTTTTCATCCCATTCGCTGTCGTTTTTCGCACCGTATATTTCGCGAATTCCAACCTCACCCTTGTTCTGCGTTAGAGCTACCCCTCGCTTCGTTGACGAACGATGTGAAATTTTTCAACAACCTGATTATTTCGACAGCTTCCGCTTGTAGGTACAATAACGCTTTCTTTGCCTTTACGCCGCTCACCAATCTGCGAAGATTTCACGTGAGTTTATTTCTACGAGTATTTAAACGGCGTTGTTTTTTTTATTCTTTTACAGAGACATCCATTTACAGCGTTAGCGGAATATCGTTGTTTCCCGAAACGAAAGGAATTATGTTGAAAAATTAATTTTTAGCTCAATTTATGTTTTTTTTTCCATCTTCGAATAATTCCCCCCTTATTTTTTCCTTCGTCTAGTTTCGTCTCGTTTATATTGTTTGTGTTTCGTTTTTCGTTTCTTTTACTTTTTTATCATTTATTTAGTCGAATTTCTATTAATTTTTTAAAACGTTTTGTAAGGCTGGGCCGCATCTTTTTCCAGTGTATTCCGGTAGGGGTTTTCAAGACGAGATGAGAGGCTGTCTTGTTGTCTAGTAAAGAGGATGAGAGGTTTGAAAATGGATTTTTTGAAGGTACCTATAGAGGTTGCGAAGTGGTGAATTTTTGATGAATTTGTATCGTCGGGTGGATTGAATACGGGGTTGGGGGTTGTGAACTCTATTTGTGGCTATCTTCTTCGCGTTTCTCTTACGTTTGGTGGTTATTTCGAAGGGGTTTGGTCGAATTTCGTAGTCAAATGGGATTTCGAATGGCGGGAAATTTTTCTCGTCGAATTTTACTCGGCACGAGGCTGCCAAGTTCATCGAGAAAATTTTTTTTTCGTTTAATTTGTGGTGCTCTTTGCAACCCATATTTTTCTGGAATTTTATTCAGATATTACGACAGACATTAGAAAAAAAAAAATTTTTCTTAAAACTTGAAAAAAATATTTTCTGAAAACAGTTTTAAAATTCTGGCTCCTCTCTCCTCACTTTTACTCTTTTTTTTGAGCTTTTTCATGGCAAAAAAAGTCCTAAATTCTCCATGTATTTTTTTTTTTTTAATTAATACGTGCTGCTTTCCTGTTAAGTACCTTTTCCTCATTCGAAAATATATTCATCGATATCAAAAATTAACAATCAAGCTAAAATGAAATAAAACCACAACTTACCTACTTGGTGAATCTAAATTTACTCCAAAAATTGAAATTCGGCGATGTAAATGTTGAATTTTTTTTCTCGTTGAAAACACCACCCTCGAGGTACGTTCAACTGTTTACCACATTCGTAAACGAATCTAAATTGGATTTCGACGTTTCGAAATGAGACCTAGGGCGCGTTTTCGAAATCCTCGACATACCTGGCTGGTTTAATTTACCCTGAAACGTGTGGCACTGACGTTGACGTTTGAAACGAGCGAATATTTTTAGTTATTTGAGTTGAAAAAATTCCAATTGAATTTGTACGTGTAGAGGGGGTGCAAGGTGCCAGTGGTATGGGTCTTGGAAAGAATCAATATAGGTCGGTATACCTACGTCTCGTGTTTACGTAAATGTAGTCGATGAAAATTATTAATTAACAAGACCACCGAAGCAAGCCAACAATCGAGACTATAGGAATGATAGAGATAGGACCATCTACGATGGAATATTGCACGAATGGATGATACAGCTTGTGATGATAAGGTGCCAGGTTCCATTATACGTTCGCATTTATGCGGCTCGTATATCAATTTGGGTAAATCTCTCTCGATATGATTGGGAACACGAGTCTGGTTACTCGTATACGTGTCGATATCGTAACAAATTATCAAATTATTCTGTGATCTCGTTAACTGTACGTGTACCTAGAAGGGTATGAATGGCTGCATGGGTAAAATCAAGTAGACGAAGTTCTCGTTATCGACGATAGCTAATTTTTTTCAATTTGTAAGTTTGCTCAATGAGAAATACAAACGTATGTGCATCAATTAATGCGCGTGTCGCTCGAATATGCATTTGTTTACATGGGTTAGTTTGTGGCGTGAATTACAAATGTACCTACCTACGAATGGTATTCTGGGAGAAACGGTGTTGTGTTTTGTTGTTGTTTTTATTTTTTAAATTCTATAATTTTCAATAGAATAAGTCTAATTTTTTTATACTTAATACTCGTCTTATCGAGGTATACCTATCCTTTTCATTTTCCTGTCTCTCTCTCACTATGTTGTCCATTGATCGAGTGATGTTTTTAACCAATTTACTAATTTTTTTCGTTAATAAAACAAAGAAGTATCCACATTGAGAAATGAAGCCAGCGTCTTCTAGTACTCTTTAATAAGAGTTCATATGATATTGTATGAATAATATTCATTATCATAATTACCTATTCGTCAACTCACCACGTTTATAGAAATAATTTTACACCATATTTTGATTATTTGAACGCTGCAACAACGATAACAACGATAACATTGAAGCACGCTGCAAGTGGGACGAACGAAGTTGCAATTCTTTTTGCAAAAAAATGATCTGTGTTCAATGAAAATATTTTTCTTTATTTTTAACTTTTTTTTTTATATTATCTTTTTCAATTTTTAAGTTATCTATCGAGTAAGCGAATACCATGTGATCATGATGTTGAAAGAGAATGGTTAGTAAAATTTTAATACATAATATTTATACTTGAACTCGATATGTTCCATTTTTTTTTTTTTTTATTATTATTATTTTCAAGTCGAGTGTAATCTCGATCAAAATCACGTAGTGGTTGGAGTTTTCTTTTTTTTTTTTTCAATTTGACTTACTTATACCAGAACTTGACACTGCTGCGGTGGTGTAAGAGCCATAATACACTTTAGTTTAAGGATTTTTATTTATTTTTTGTTTTTATTAAAAAGACGACTGCTATACGTACTACTCGTATGTTAATATTGTTTATTTATTATTTTTTTTACGATAATTAGTTGTTTGACGTTTGTCTTTGTCCTTGTATGTTTTTTAGAAATTTTTATTTTAGAATATTTCGTTGTAATTTTTCTTCTTTCATTTTTTTTTTGCCTTTTTTTATTACTTTATTTTTAATTAATTTTTATTCGTAACACAATTTGTAATATTCTAGTTGTTACCAGATGAATTTAAATTTCACCGATCTTGGAGAGAAGATATTTTCCCGTTATGTTTAGTTGTGTAGATAAATGTTTGTGGTTAGTAAAATAAAAACTTGAAAAAAAAATTCGCTTAACATGATGTAATATCGAATAAACGTTTTCCATTTTTTTTTTTTTTTTTATTATTAAATTTTAGGTGATGAATGGTTTATAAATTTTACGTTTGAAAAATGATGTCATAGGTGTCTGAGTTTTTTGACTCATTTTTTTTATATCCGGCTAATTTCGTATGAAAATAACCAATATCTGGCCTTCAGTACTCTCTGGGCCCTGGGCCAGACTGGTTAATTATGACGAGAATCACGTGAACTAATTTTGAGGAAAAATATTTTTTTAATTTTTTTTTTCAAGTACATTTTGTCAATATTGACAACATTTCACCTTGAAAAGGTCTCCGAATATTGTTTTTGTTGAAAAAAAAATAGCTTAAATGTTCAAAGAAATTACTTTTCGACTTTTATCCTGTCTCATGGTCGAGCCTACAAAATGGGAAATTTTCATCCTTTTGAAGGTATTGGTTATTAAAGAAAAGAAAAGAAATAAGTACACCTACCTTGAAAAAAAACTAAAAAATTGAATTTTGTGAAAAAAAGTTGAGGAAATCAGGCAATTACTTTGAAACATTTTCTATGTTTTGCCAATTTCCAGAAAAAGTTCAATTTTTTTCCAAACAAATTCTTTCCAATTTACGTTCTACGATGGTACATTATTTTTATTCAAGTACATTCTGCCCAAATTGACGATATTATGTACTCTCTGGAGCTCCAAAGGTTATTTCAGCCAGAAAAAAGGCAAGTGGACTGGACTGCACTATGTTAGGGTTAGAAATGATGGTGTTTTTTTCACTGCACAATCGAGAGGACCTCGTAAACAATTTTTGTGCAAAACTGAAAGACCTAAAACCAGGGTTTGGTCTTTTTTTTTTTGTTGAAAAAAGAGTCCAAGTACACAGCAGTGGGTTTGAAAATTAAATTTTTGAATCACGAAATTTTCAAGTATATGCGTTTAGTTCCATCCTCTTTTCCCTTCCTAGAAAATTTTCTTTTTCTTGAATAAAATTACAGTTGTACCAAGCGAATGCATGCTCTGTGAGCTTCTTTTTTTTTGCTACCTAAATCCAACAGTATCATCACCCATCGAAGTGTAGAAAATTTTGCTGTAAAAATGAAAAATTTCCGGCAATTTTATTTCAAATTTCCCCCGAGATTACGTTGTATTATTCGTAAACGAAATTTTTTTCAAAAAATATCGCCCGTTGGCTCAACAAAGATAACGAGATCTCACGATCAGACGAATAAAACATTTCATCGTGTTTGATGTGTCGCGTTTTAGAAATCTGAAGGCGAAATATTTTTTGAAATGTTGAATTTTTTCAATTTTCATTCTCGTTTCGTTACTGGAGTATTAATGAATATTTCTTTCAAGTTTGTAATGTTCCTCCAGTATTTTATTTAGTTTTTTTTTATTGTTCCAAAGGCGTGATTTTTTTTTGGACTCGATGTATCCCTTTTTCGGATCGGCTGGTTTGACCCCTGGCGCGACGATGACTTTTTTTTATAGAGAGTTCCGATTCATTCTCCATCTTTGAAAAAGAAGAGCATCTATCAATTCGAAACAACAATCAGATTTACTGCTTCCTTCGAGACCTTTTTCTTTTTCTTTTTTTTGGTCGAAAACATTTGAAAAGTATACTTTCGAACAACAAAGAAGCAAACACGTGTCCGGAATATTTTTTTTCTACGACCAAGAGTGGCGGTGGTATAATAAAATGATCCTTTCGGGTGTTAATCCGCAACAGATGCTTTCCTTTTATTACTGGTTCGCTTTTGTGAAATTAATTTTCTTGAAAAGAAACAAAAAGCACGATGAACGTGCGTGTTTTTTTTTTTTTTGCTTTTCGGCTACAAGAGACTCGGTATTGTTTAAGATCACTGTCGGCTGGGCGCGAATGTGTAACAGGTTCCTGGGGTACGGAGAAGTATGCTGCATTTTGGGAGAGGTGCGATCATCGATGAATGAGTTGGGAATATTCACACTTTGGTTCGGAGTTTTCGGGCTGTGAAATGAAATACTGACTATATAGCTGTTCGTATTTTTGAGGATTGTTTATCGGTAGGTACGTGATGTAGCCGCATGGCGCATAACCACGCTCTTGTAACGAAATTAAACCTGTTAATAGTCCGTTGCCATATGCGGTGTTATGAATTGAATTGTTGCGACAAATATTGCGTAGGATAGAGTGTGTAGTATACGTATTCTGTGCAGAGGTACCTATGTACGTATAACGGCCACGCGTTTTTTATTCTTTCTTATTTTATTTTTTTTTTATACCGGGTATATCGGCCCACTCTCGCTAACTAGCTAATCTATGGGCAACCGGTTGGCCGGTTTTCTTTTTCAATTAACCGGCCCGTGTGCGAGCGCCTTCGAGAAGGATGCTGCGTAGACGTACACAATCGCAATACGAATTTCGCCAAATTTGCATCGAACCGGGACGTGAGTGATGTGTACCGAGAGCTTCGATGATTGTGAGTTTGGGTATCGTGGCTCAGCATAATTTCAACGTGGAGATTGAGTCGTGATGTATGTAGTTTTAATTTCTTACGGTGTGAACAGGTTCGAATTCTATGGTGTCGCACGAACATTGTATAAAATCGCGTTTCAAACACCTGCCCGGATCCGAGTATTTAATATGATCCTCGCAAGATAAACATCATTAATAAAGTTTATTTTCGAGATAATAATCGTATAATTAAAATTTAATTAAAGCGTGTAATATTTCCCATTGCAGTCACGACAGTGGTGAAAATTCGTATCGACATAGAGTCATGCCAGCTGGTCGGTGTTGAGGTGTGTTTTTTATTGATTTTTTATTTTTTTTAAATTTTTCTAGGATTTATGAGAAGAATACTCGAGTCTTAGAAAAGCAAAATGAAGTGGATCTGGATTTTCGTGGTTGCATCTGGTAGATGTTCTTAACGATTGAGAAAAAGACCGAGGTTGGTAACACTGGTTTTACTCTCTGAGCTCTCTGTGAATTTTTGAGACTACGAAGTCAGTTTTTTCGCTTCTTGAAAGATTTTTTCCAGGGAGTGATTCAGTTAATGAATTTTAGGTCGTTCGCGAATGAATTTTTATGAGAAATTTTTTCAACGGTTCTATTTTGCAGTTTTTCATCTTTCGTCGAAATCAAGGTTGGAGAGGATTCGAATCAATTTTTGGATTCGAAAAAAAATGATTCGGATCCACTTTTTAGAACTGGATTCGTATCAGTAATTCGAATCCAACAATTAATGAAGGATTCGTGAAATGATTCGAATCCTTTTGGCGGATTCAACGGATTCGTTATTCATTTAATTTTTGTATTTTGTTTCGTTTTCAATCGTCTCACGAATAAAAACGCGGATTCGTTGGATTGGATTCGAATCTGGATTCGAATCCAATCCACGAATAAAAAACTCAAAAAAAAG
>FIZT01040938.1:0-14670 GCA_900065295.1 Paracoccus marginatus
CGATTGCATTGAAATTTCGCATGTAGGTGGGGATCGTCATTCTAAATAAAATGAAATTTTTTGAAATTTTTCCGATCGTATTAAGACACCAAAATTCCGTTTTGAAATTTTCAAAATGGCCGCCAAATTCCAATTTTCAAGGTAGAGGTCCGAAAAAATTTACTTATAGTAGCCAATGTATTTCCATGCTATATACCCATTTTGAGAATTTTTAGACCTTGGGCACACCCCTTCACTATCCAAAAACCCCTTTTGCACCAAAAAAAAACGAGTTTTGACGGGATGCGGGGGTGAATATTGGCCAAATAAAAATTCCGATGCCAAATTCAGATTCTGCAGGCCAAATTGAAAATTTCAAAACAGAATTTTGACGTCTTAATACCATCGGAAAAATTTCAAAAAATTTCATTTTATCTAGAATGACGATCCCCACCTACTTACATGCGAAATTTCAATGCAATCGAGTCAAAATTGCGTTAGCAAGAGCCAAGAGAGTGAAAATCACACTTTTCAAGGTCTTGCCATCCCAAGTCAAAATTAGAAAGTACTGATAAGCCGAATAATTTTCTTTTTTTTGTACTTACTTGAAAATGCGACCGATTTCACTACCTTAGCGGGCTAGACCCTTTGGAAATTTTACGAAATTTATCGATTCATAAAAATTTACCAATTTATCGTCAATTTTTCATTTTATGAAAATTTTTTGAATTCGTCCATTTTTATCAAATTTAAATTGTTATTTCCTCAAAATTTCAAATTTTTAAAATTCGTAATTTTCCAATTTTTAATATTTTCCAGAATTTCTGAATTTTTTTGATTCATCGATTTTTCAAAAAATTTGCAATATTTTTTCAATTCATCGATTTTTTGAAATTTGTTCATTTTCCAAAATTTGTGGATTCATCAAAATTTGCCAGTTTTGTAAATTTTCAAACTTTTAAAATTTTTTTGAGTTTTTGAAAACTTTTAAAAAATTTTAATCGTTAAAAAGTGTTCAAATTTTTAGAAACTTGAAATCCAAATTATCTACCTATTTTTATTTTTTTTTTTCAATTATCGATTTTTGAAAAAATTTCAAAAAATAAAAATTTTGATCATTCAATTTTGTTTATTAATTCTAAGAAATTTGTGGAAGTTGAAAAAGTCGATGTTTCGGATTTTTTACGACCATATTTTTTCATTTTTATAAAATTTTTATGGAAAATTTTTCAAATTTTTTTTCCAGCATCTTTTTTTGCCTAATGAAACGCGAAAAAAATGAGCACCTGATGCATGATTTTTCCAGTTTTATGGTATGATTGAAAAAATTATATAATTACGTAGGTCTAAGCACTGAGAGAATCGTCTAAAATTTGAAATCCTCCAAAAATCAGGTACCTAGGACCTACCCACGAGGTGAAATAAAAAAAAAAAGAAGTCTGCCATTTGGTTGACTAACTAGGTATAACTTGAAAATTCAATTTTTTTTCCGCAGATAATGAAATATACAGCTACTCAGCAGCAAATGCGTCCAATTGGTCCGAATATAAAAAGGATAACTTGAAAACATTGTTCTATTGGCTACGCAAACATCCATCATCGAATAGAACTGCTAAAGCAAATACTAACGACGATGAAAAAGTGCCAGATTTTGAATCTGTTACAACAGGGGTAGTGCCTGATGAAGTGGAAACTCCCATTTTCGACTGGACCACTGATGAAATAAAGAATCACAGTTTTGTGGTCTCCAGTGAAGATGGCGTTAAATATTATGACGACGAAGAATACGATAAATTCACAAGCATTGAAATGAACGATGATAGAAACTATAATTTCGAATTAGGTGATACACCCTATGAAGAAACAGCGAAAGAAATCAGAACTGCTCAAAGTTCCCCTGATTGGAACCAACTTGATACTGTAACCGATGAAAGTTCCACTGATGCAAGTCAGTTTACCACTTTTATCGTTCAAACAACTGATTCCCATCAATTTAACAGATCAGAAACTGCTCAAAGTTCTACTGATTGGGATCAACTTGATACCTCAACCGTTGAAGGTTCCACTGATGCGAGTCAATTTACAGTTTCTACTATTTCGAGCACCGATGCTGATGAACCTTGCACAAAAACTACTCAAAGCTCAACTAATGCGAACCAATTTGATACCACGACTGCAGAAGGTATCGCCGATTCGAACCAACTCGATACTAGTACGATTGTTACAAGTTGCACTGATGCTGACCCCACAACTGTTCCAACCACCACTGATGCCTGTCAATTTACCACCTCGACTATTCAAACCACTGATGCAGATCAACAAACCACAACAACCGTTCAAAGCACTACCAAACTAGATACTACTACAACTGTCGAAAGTTCCACCGATTCGAGTCAATTTACTGTTTCAACTATTCAAACCACTGATGCTAATCAACCAAGTACAACAACTACTCAAAGTTCCTCTGATACTGATGATACTACGACTGTTACAACAAGTTTCACTGATGCGAGTCAATTTACCATCTCAACTGGTCAAACCGCCGATGCACTTGAACAGAGTACAAGAACCGATCAAAGCACCACCAGTGCGGATCAATTTGATACTACAACCACTGAAAGTTCCACTGATGCAAGTCAATATGGTACAACAAGTGTTTCGCAGCAGGATGAATTAGATGACGAATTTTCAGAGGGGGTTATGCTGAAAACTTTCGCCTTATTGGATCGTGGCGTCACTGAGGAAACCTCGAAATCGGGTAAGGATTTAAAATCGTCTTTTATTTTTTATTTTTTTTTTTCTGCATAAAAAGAAGAAAATATTGTTCAGCGAAATGAACAAAAAAAGAAATTGAAGAAAACTTTTTTTTTTGAAAAGCTTGAAAATAAAATCAATGAAAAATAGGAGAAAAAATTTCTACAAAAAAAAATTGGATGAAATAAAAAAAAATGAAAAAATTAGAAAAAATTAAAAATTAATAAAATGAAATTCAATAAAAAAAAATGGAGGAACAAAGAAAAACTGAAAATTGGAAAAAAAATCAAAAAAATATTGTTTTCACTCTAATAAATTTTTTAAAATTTAAAACTAAGATCTATAAAGAAAAATTAAAAGGTAAAAAAATAAAGTAACTAATTTTTTAAAAAAATATAAAAAATGAAACTGAAAAAAAACCAAAAAAATTGAACTAAAAAAGAACTTGAAAATATTCAACTTCCGCAACACATTTTACAGCCTTCGCAACTCACCAATCCACCCACTCCACCTCCACCCACTCCTCCCCCACCCACACTATTAAACACGGCGCGATTAAGCGAAAAAGTAATTCCAAAATTTTAATAGACTGTCAAATCGTCACCATTTCTACCTAAGTAGGGGGAACAAAAAGCGCCGCCGATATCAATTTCATAATTTGAGTGAGGCGCGGACGACGCGACGGCCTCCGGAGTGGAGTCTGCGCTCGCCAAACATCTCGATAATTCCGAGCATCTCTTCGCGAGATATCAACCACCGGCGACGGCTTCTCTTCAGTTAACATCTAATTTGTGTAGTCGAAAGGAGCCCTTTGCAATAAAGGCGATTTTTTTTTTTCGCAAACTCACGTCGTCGTCGTCATCGTCGTCGTCGTATTGTTACGTAACTTTTTTTTCGCCGCGTATCGCGGATTAATAGATGTCGTGCGTAAATTTATCTATTTTACGGTGCGCTGTGTTCTTATTGGTGTTTTATTTCCAACGTAATGGTGAGTAAGATTTTTTACATTTTTTTAAAAATCAAAATTTTCTCATTAAGGGTGTAATAAATATTTCACGAATGAAATTTCGATGCATTTTTCAAAAAAAAATTGATCAGAATTTTTTTTCCCCAAAAATTGAAGTTGAAAATTTTTTAAAACTCGTTTCAATCGAGAAGAAATACTCAGAATTTTTAAAAAAAATTTTCCCCCATTTTAATCGATTTTTTGTTTATTAAAAAATCATAGATTTTTTTCCCATTTCTTTTGGTATTTTTCAATTTTTCTGTACATTGGTTTTCTCGCTTCATTTCTCATTTTTCACCTCCCCCCCCCATATCCCCTCTACGGAATATTCCAATAGAAAAATTCAAACTCGAGCAACAAAATTTCTCAATTTTTTTGGCACATACTTTGGGTTTCTTGCATCATTTATAGTCTCATGCCCCCTGCCCACGTCGAGAAAATTGAGAAAAACAACAAAAATTGACTATTCACCTCTTCAAAAATTTAAATAATTTTTTCACCAATTTTCACTCGAAAAATTCTACTCAAAATATCCTAAAAAGTTTTTGATTTTTCTCCTTCACGCACCCTCCCCTCGGAGCATCTCACCATCGCAGTAACACTCGCCCAAATTACGAAAAAATCCATTCAAACGAGATCGATTCGACAAACACAAATTCTGTACCCCTTTCAGCCTACGTCGTCGTACCACTTCAATCAACCCGATAATCATTTAATTCGAGTGCGAGCCAGCCGGCCAGGCCGACGCTATACATACACACAACGTACCGCACCGGCCAACCAAATTATAGCGTTCTCTTTGACCATTCAAAGTCCACTCGAAAACAAGGTAAACAGAAACACCTCAGGAGAGACAAAATGCAATCCTCTTAAACGCTACAAAAGACTCGAATGTCCAATCAAAAACGCAATTTTCACTCGAATACACGGCTCGTTTAAGAAAATTTTATCGCCATCGAATACCCAGCACCAGCCTTGGCCGTATTTTATTCTCAAAAAGAGTGAAAAAATACATATAAGAGGAAACCCTTTACACTTACGGTATTTCTTCCCCCTTCCGCTCGGCGAAATCATTTCCACACTCGGGCATACTACATACCTATAAAAACGTTGCTGGTATTTTCGTCTTTCTCTGCGTTAAAACGTAACTATTCTTCCGATAAAAGTGTTTCTTTGGCGAAAAGCCGATCGAAAATCATAAAAGTGAAAATTATCATAATGCCGGCAAATAAATATACAGATATGAAACCAAATAGCATAACATTTCTAGGTTGCCTTGTAAGCTGCTTATCGTGTTTACCTTATACGAGCTTGGGAATTTTTTTTTTTTTCGTCCCTCTATTCGTCCCCTTCGCTCGTCGTCGTTCGCCTCTTATCGACACATTTTTTAGTGCCCATATTTCGCACTCGTAAACAACATATATTCATCTTCGACGAGCGTTTAATTGAATACGATTAAATTCACATTACCGATTTCTTCGCCTGCTCACCCCGCGTACCACACTCGAAAAGGATAAACTTTCACAGAGCATATTGCCTCGCATCGCTTCCTACGCAGCCATCATTGCAAAGCTCTCTTCCGCGACCACATCAGAGGAGCGCGCGTAAACGAGTCGAGCTTAATTTAATCATCTTTCCACGGCTCGAGCATCCAAACAAACCGCCAAAATAGTTATCATTAAAGAGCGAACAAAAAATACGTAAAACGACATTTTAATTTTCTTTCTTCGAAATTGAATCGACGAGTAAATTAAAAAAAAATAACAATTGTATAAAAAGATAAAAATAAGTATTAAAAAAATACCCTCTCGAGTTCTCCCCTGCCCCCTTGCCTCCGCATCTCCTTAAACTACCAACTTGAAAGTGTAGTTAGACAAAGAAAGAGAGAGAAAAAAACTATAGAACACAGGACACGAAGAAAAAAGGACCGAGAATAAAATAAAGAGAAAGAGAAAAAAAGTAAACTTTTGAAAAAGAAACTTTTCATTTGGTCGCGTTTTACAATCTGTTAATTCACTTTCATTTCATTTTACGGCGTATCGCTCCCGAGTATTTTCCTTTCTTCGATGCGAAAATTCCTTCGTAACGTCGCCTTTTTCCGGATTGAGTTATTCGGGGATTCTTAACATTTTCCTTCGTGCATTTTTTTCCCTTCTTAGTCTCGCTTTTTCATCTTTTTGACTGACTCGGTTTTCTTATTGCTGCGCTCTAGTAATAAGTACGATAAAAGTGTAGACTGAGCGATGAGTCTTACGGGCGAATTTAAATACCGTTAGGGTGGCAGAAGAGTGCGGCAGTCGGGTAGACTTTTTAGCATATGGATGGTTTGAAGTGGCGAGGTTATACGTAGCAGGTCTCGAGTCGTGTATCGCTATGTTTGCAGCGCGCGATAGCCTCGAGAGGTCTCGTGACGTGAAATTCGATCTTAATTAACGTATCTGTCGCGCCACATCGCACACAAACTAGTCGAGAAGGTATTTTTCAACTATTCTACAACGGAGGGTGATTACCTGAGAGGATTTCTAATAGCTCTGATGAGAATCAATCACGAAAAGTGTCGCCAAACCAAACGTATTTCGCGAAAAATTCATAAATAAATCAATAAATAGGTACGCACTGAGTGGTAATTCAATATTTCAACGTCAAAGAAGTTGCATATCCAATTGAGCGCCTAAAGCGGAAGTTGAGTGATTCAATCAAGGCAGAAATGGTTTAGGTTGAATTATTTTGACAAATGATTCATTCATGAACGTCGACAACGAATCGTTCACGAACGACGAGGGATTCAAGGTTGATCAGAAGATGATTAAAATCATGCAAACTTGGGAATCGTTTGTGAACGAATGAATCGTTTCAATGAACAAAATCGTTCGCGAACGAATACATCGTTCGCTACCAAAGATACGAAACAAGTGATTGGTTGATCGTACGAGTGTAGCAAGTTCGTTCACGAACGATTCATCCGAGCTACTGAATCGTTCGCAAACGACTCGTTCAATACGGTGATTCGCTTCAGAATAATTGATTCAGATTGACGATTTGAAGTCGTTCATGGATGAATCATTTTATTTTGACCCGTTCAAGAATGATTTGTTCGACTTTTCTAGTCGTTCGTGAACGATTCGGTTTTAGAAAATTCGTTTGGGTACCGATAGTTTCGCGAAAGACGACATAAGAATGAAAAAAAAATATCTGGGAACGACTAACTTCTTATACTTGTTCTTTTCAAGCGACTAGTTCACATTATCGATTCGTTGGTGACCGATGAACGATGGCCAAACTGATTCATTAAATTCGTTCATGAATGACTCATTTTAATCACTCCAAGTGAAAAAAAAAGGTGAAAGATATTCTCGCCATATTTATCCATTCCCGAACGATTCGTTCGCAAATGACTGGACCAAATTGGTGATTCGAATTCGTTCCTTAATCAACTATCACACCAATTAGTTCGTTCATGAACGATATGATGGATTTTTTTGACTCATTCGTTTTCGAACATTATTCGTGTTAATTATTGACTCGTTCGTGAACGATCGATAAATTCTGATGATTTTGGTTCGTTCGTAAATCCACTACTTTCGTCACTAAATCACTCATGAACGATTTGCTGGATTTTTTGAGCCCTTTGTAAATGGGTTTTTCAATTTTTCGAGTCGTTCGCGAATGATTCACTTGAGGGTCGAGAATGATAATTGTCATCGAAAATAATTACGTCACACGCCCGTGAATAACTTCTTCGAAAATTAATTCGTGCTTGAACGATTCATTCAAATTATTGATTCGTTCGCGAGCGATTGACCAAAACTGACCATTCAGATCTTTTTGCTACTCATGACCATTGCCTAAAAAATTGGTTTCTTCAAGGATACTATTCGACTTTTTGAGCCCCGATCGTTTTCAAATGATTCGTTCGATTTTTTCAAGTCGTTCGCGAATGATTCGTTCGTAGACGATTCATTTGGGATATTGACTTGTTTGTGAAGGATAAAATTACTTTGAAAATTTTTTTTCTACGAATAATTTTCTCGTCAAGTATTCGTTTTCGAACGATTCGTAGTTTCGTCGCACAAATTATTGATTTGTTCGTGAACGAATGACAAAGAACGACGATTCAGATTCATTCTGTGAATCAACTGATTCGGTCGTTGGGCAGTTCAAGAATGATTCGTTCGAATATTGAGTGGTTTGCGACCAGTTCGTTAGATTTTTCTAGTCGTTCGCGAATGATTCGTTCAGATGATTCATGTCAGGTCAGATGGCTATTGCAACCGAAAAATTTCTTTTTGCGAATAATTTTCTCGTTAAATCAATTCGTTCTCGAAAGATTCGTTCGCAATATTGATTCGTTCGTGAACGATTGACTAAGAACGACGATTCAAATTCATTCTGTGAACAAACTGGTTCAGCCGTTGATTCGTTCGATTTTTGAGTCGTTCGCGAACGGTTTGTTGGATTTTTCGAGTCGTTCGCGAACGATTCGTTCTCAGATGATTCATGTGAGGTGATGGATTTGTTCAAAAATGACTAATGCCACTGAAAAATTTATTTTTGCGTTAAATCAATTCATTCTCGAACGATATCGTTCACGTTATTGATTCGTTCGTGATACGACTGACCCGGCTTGTAGATTAGAAATCGTTTGTAAACAAATCATTCAATCATTAGCTCGTTTACGAAAAATTTTCTCGAGTTTTCAAGTCGTTCACGAATGATTTGTTCCCAGATGATTCAATTCAGAAATTTCAATACATTATACTTACCATCACCAAATCAATTACGACCAGAGTTCACTAACCTTTCATCAAATTCCACAAATTTAGTTCACTTCTTCAAAGGCATTTTACCTCGCTCGTTCAGTCGTTCGTCGTCGTCGTGGCAAATAAATCGCACGAAACCTGAAAATAAAACCAACACACATTTATTATCGAGGTGATCACTGCACACGAACTCCCACCCTTGGAAAAAGTGCACTTTTAAAAACAATAATGCACATTTCCCACGTCGATAATGAACCCGCTGGAAACGCCCGATAAAAATTACTCGCTTCGTCGAGCACATACCGTCGACGGGGACGGACAGCCCAGGACGGGGTGGCCGGACCCGAAGGTGGCGGTGGAAAAAATAAGGTATAACCGGCTTTTAACGCGCTCCTGGATGGCGACACCGTTGGGAATTTTTTTACAAATGAAAATTATTACATCTATCTATCATCGAGCTCGTTTTAATCTGACCTATAAATCATACGTCTAAAAATAAATAATAACCGTAATAACAATATAGCAAACTCCTCGGCTATACGTACAATGTACACTTTACCAACCCCCGAATTATTAGCAAAAAAGCACCGTAGCTCGGTTTCGCCTTCGCCTTGGCGCACGCAACATTTAACTCGGATACTTTTATCCGCGTCTTTCTCACTCTCTCGTACGACGTCTCTTATTCTTCGTTTAAGAGATGAAATGAGACTATTTTCTTTATTTGACGCTGCGCGAACCTCCGGTACGTACTTGCTTTTTACTTCGGCAATTTTCTACCTTATCAAAGAAAAATCAAGAGTCACTTAACGTCTTCATTTACTCGATTTTATTCTACGCCACCTTAAAACCGCATTTTTTTCACACCGCTCTCGTCTTCCTCTTCGGGATTCTTCCCAGAGATACTCCATACAAACCACCAGAACGATTTCCGACTTCACCTTAATCGGCTTAGCGAAATTAAATGAGCTAGATAAGCAATTAAAAAAGAAGAAAATGGCGCTGCAGCGGACGAATGGAGGAAGGACGAGCGCAGCCAGATAAAGATACGACGCTTTTATTCTTTAAATTGATAAAACGTTTGGTTAGAAAAATTAAACTTATCGAGCATAAATTTTTCAAGCTTGTTTGCGCTTCGCGCACTTAAAGATACGGCGGCAGCGGCGTGATTTCTGTACGCGAGCGGGTTTAATTCGAGCGGGCGCGGCGGCGGCGGCGGCGAGCCGAAGGAGGGCGCGAAAGCGCACCCGTTACATAAACGCAATGACACTATATTTTAAAACTTTCATCGAGATGTCGCTTTCATCGGTGCCCTTTTTTTTAATTATGGTCGCGTTAAAAATCCTACTCTTTAATGGATTTATGGTGGCAGCCGAGTTTTTAATGAAAACCTACCGACTGTAGGGGTTTCCCTTTTAAATGAACTTGATGGGGTTTTCCGTCCACGGCCGGCTGCTTACTATAGACGCTGTGTACTGTGTGGGTAGTGTGTAGCGTGCGCCCATTCAACACATTTTAATCGCCTACTTAAACGGTTACGAATCTGTTGATTAACTCTTTTCCTCCGCAGCGCTGTTGTATTTTTTTTTCGGTTTTATGATTATCTATACGTTTTCAGCGATGCTTATTTATGGTTCTTTCGCGCTCTCGGTCTTTCTGCGAGCGTAACCGGAAAACCAACTTTTGTTACGACGCAGCAAACAGCGAATCCATCAATTTCCTTCGCGCCAGCTCCACTATACAAAAGACGAGAGAGGCGAAGCTCACCTCGAACTGCCTCTTTTTTTGATCCTTATTTATACGCACGTTTGGTAAAAAACTTTCGCATCATCGTTTCGGTCTCAATATGCAAGAGCTTTGCAAGTCGAGTCGAGTAATAACGTGGCACGAAAATTTTTTTGAAAAAAATTTCAGTGGAGTCGTTAAAAGGTGGCTTGGTCCACCCAAAAAATTTCCTGACTTCACAAAGTTTTTCATTTTACATATTCTATCAGTTTATGAGCTATACTTCCATTCATAAAGTTTTGAAATTTTCTTCTTATTCAACGCAAGATCCTTATGGAGAATGAGAAAAAATACACCTTTTCAAACACAAGAGAGTAATTTTTTTGAAAAAATTTCGCAGTCGCGTCGCCTCACACGGGCCATACACCAATAGTATCCTATGTATGTACGTTTAGCCGGACGTCACGACTTGGAAAATTTAATGGGGATGGAGCATAGCTTTTTTACGCACGTTTAGAGACACTCTCAAGATCAAATATGGCTCTTACTCTCTCGACTGGATTCCCTGATTTACACATGATGCAATTTTCGATGCATTTCACTAAAGTTTTGGGTGATTTTCGCTAATGTTTCGGAAAAATTGGTGAAAATTTGTTGAAATTTCAGTGGTTTTATCACTGGTTTGCCTGTGGTGCAATTTTAACTTTTTCAATGATTTTTCACTTTCCAATTGAGAAAGTAGGGTCCAGAATGAGCTACTCGAATTTAACGCCTCTAATTTGGAAATCACGTTGAGCCCTTTTTTACTAAATACCCCCAAAAGGGGGTCAAAATGTCAAAAAAAATTGAAAGTGGAATCAATATTTAGGTATCTTCATTACCATGGCCTTATTAAGTCATCCCCGCCCTTCCTACAGGCCCCATTATGTGGATCTTCCCGCCATTTTTTGTCTCTGACCAGCATACAACCTCTCTCAAGCCACCTAGGGGGTCAATTTCTGACAGGCACAATAGGCTAGTTCACCAAATGTGTTTTTTGAGGGGTTTTGATCTTTTGGCTCTTTCACAGAGGGGGAAATGTACGATTTTTGCCAATTTTCACTGTTTTTTGGGACCTGTGACAACCCTGAAGCCCCATCCCTACTATCTCATTTGCAATCAGACTGATATTTCAGCGATTTTCACTGATATTCTAGTAGATTTTCACTGATTTTTTCAGTGAATTTTCTTTTACTGAAATATCAGTGAAAATGAAAGAAATTTTACCGAAATTCACCGAAATTTCAGTGTTTTTTCACAGATTTTAATATCAGGGAACTTTTCACTGATTCGCTCCTGTGCTGTAATTCTGACTGAACTCTCTGAATTTAGAATAGGTGAGTGAAAATCACTGGAAAACAATTCAAATGCACCACAAGTGAATCAGTGAAAAAAATCACTGAAATTTCGGTTCGTTCTCTTTTTCAGTAATTTTTTGCAACAACGACTAAAAAATCAGTGAAAGTGAAATAGACTGAAATTTCAGTGATTTTTCACTGATTTGCCTGTGATGCAATTTTGACTTTTTCAATGATTTTCACTTATTCTAATTGAGAGAGAATAGTTAGAATTACAGCACAAGAACCGGTCAGTGGAAAGTTCACTGATTTTTCAGCAATTTTCTGTAACACTGACTGAAAAATTGACTGAAATTTCAGTAATTTTTTCACTGATTTGCCTGTGCTACAATTTTGACTTTTCCCCAGTGATTTTCGCTCATTCTTATTGAGAGAGTTTAGTCAGAATTACAGCCAGGGGCCAATCAGTGAAAAGTTCGCTGATATTTTTCACTAATTTTTCAGCAATTTTTTGTAACATTAACCGAAAAATCAGCGAAATCGACTGAAATTTCAGTGATTTTTTTCACTAATTTGCCTGTGGTGCAATTTTGACTTTTTTCAGTGATATTTTCACTAATGCTAAATGAGAGAGTTTGAAGGAAGGAAAGCCGATTTTCACTGTTTTTTGAACCGTTGATCAACTTACAACCCACTTCCTCCCTCATTGGCTTAGAAAGATGTCTTTTAGTAAATGGACTGTACAGAAGTCTTGGATGTGAATTTTGGGATTTTCGACCTTTTGACCCCATTTCACCAATCTAAAGAGGAGAGAAAAAGTTGAACTTCTATCAAATGTGCTCTAGGTTATTCTTTATTGAAACCACGACAGAGTTCCAACTCAAAAATTCTGCTCATATGTAGCGGCATCCCTGCTTCGACTTATCTACCACTTTTTAAAGTTTCACCCCTTCTCCTCTCAAATTGAACTCCATTTTTTGTCCAAAAAAAAAAAAAACACATAAAAGTCTCTTCGAATATTCTCGATCCCTTTTGTGTCACTTCAATGCCTGTGAAAAAATTACCTCTTCATTGGGAAAACTCGACTTATTCGCTTCGCACGTTATTACGCAAACTTACTCGTACCTTGACTCAACTTCCATTAGTTTTCATTTTAAGAAAACTTTTTCCTTTTTCGGCTCGAACAAAAAAGTCGACTTACCTTGACAAGGAAATATTTAAATATAAGCTCCCAGTTGGCTGTATTTACTTGTTCAATTTGCTTATTAACGCTCCAGCAAACAAGCATATATTGTACTATACGCAAGTAAAGTACCGATGGTGTAGGTACTACACCATACCTACCATACGTACTAACATATGTCGCAACTTTAGCGAGTTCCAATGTAGGTACTTACGTACCTAAGTAAACGAGTAAAACACCTTTCTGTTCGAATATTCAAATCGTATCAGTCCGCGAGTCTGCCAGTCGTGTCACATTTTTTTTTTTTTTTTTTTTTTTTTTTTTGATAAGGCGTGGATAAATTTCTTGACTGCTGGTGTTTTATTTTAGTCGCATACGTACAATGTACATAGGTATACGTAGTACAGCAGCGAATCGACATCATCCAGCAATGAACCATATACCTACATACGTCGCGTTGCGTTGTGTACAAGCGAACAGATGTTTTTGCTTTTTCGACCATCCTAACATCTCCGTCATTCTGCCACCGCATCTCGCTTTCGCTATCGTCCTCATCGTTCGTTGTTTTCCATTTTTCTCGATAATCGCACCCTCGAGAAGGTAGAACGCCTTGTTGACAATATGGTAAAGTATACTCGGTTTTCGACAAAATTCCACTCTCCTTCCTTCTTCTCCTCAGGTGCGTTCCTTTCACTCGTGTACCAGAAATAATACCTACCTACTCATTTTCGTCATCTTTTTATTCTCTATACTTTTTTCCCTCATCTTTCTCTTTCTTCCGTGTACGCATCCGAGTACATTGTCGAGTGCTTTTTTTTTCTTTTGCTTTTTTTTTTTGTTGAAATTTGAACGCGAACTGTAGAGCAGATAGATTGAATTGTGAATTGAATTCGCGTTCCCTGACGCCTTCGATTATGTCTTCAAGTTCGTCACGGGTTTCAAGAAAATCACAATCGGGAAGTCGAATGGCAATTTTTTTTTTTACTTTTCAATTCTCTGGAATTTATTTATTTTTCCCTTATTTTTTGTTTACAATAAATTTTTAATACGAGTAATGTCAATACAGGTGAAAAGATTCGACGAAGATAAGAGATGAGTGAGAGCAGGATTTTTTGCAATTTATCAAAAACATTGAATTGTAACGGAAATAACATAACTTGAAGATCATGAATTTAGAAAATTAAAAAAAATGTTGAATAAACGGAAACTGGCGAATTCTAAAAGTTTTAAATCACTTTAGAAAAAATGGGAAACACAAAAAATTTTTTAAAAAAGAAAAAACTTCCAAAAACTGAAATGGAAAAGTCAATGAAAAATAATCAATAGGAAAAAAGTGAAATATCCAAATTTTCTGACCAAAAAATTGAGAAGTGAAGGAAGAAAATCGAAAATGAAAAATTAATAGAGAAAACAATTTTTGAAAAAATTGAATAATACATTTTTCAAAAATTTGTATCATTTGAAAAGAAAGAGAAAAAATAAAAATTTTGATGTTTTCACATGAGAAAAAAAAATTTAAAAAGTTGGAAAAAAGAAAGAGTAAGTAACCAAAAAACTGAGAAAAAAACTTGAATTAAAAAAAAAACAAAAATTAATTTGAAAGTGAAAATTTTTGAAATAAAATGAAAAAAAAATTAAAAATCAAAAAAAGTAAGCGTGCAGGAAAAAAATTCTAAAAAAATTGAAAATTAAAAAGAAGAACTGATAATCTGAAAAATTGTAACAAATTATTCGCCCCCTCCATTTAAAAAAAATTTAGATAAAAAATTATAATTGTAAAGGGGAAAAAATTAATGAAAATGCAAAAAAATGAGAGAAAAAAATTAAATAATTTTAAATCTGTGAACTGAAAAAAAAAAAAAAAGTTGTAAAAAGCGGGCCACTACGTAAGAGCCAAATTTTTGAAGTAGGAACTTTGTCTTCTTTTTA
>FIZT01040945.1:0-16457 GCA_900065295.1 Paracoccus marginatus
AATGCGCCCTAAAATTTTTTTTTGGAGTCCTTCATAATGTCTGATGGTTAGTTTTGAAAAGTAGCTCTTAGGCAGATTCACCTATCTTAACCGGGGTACCCTTTTGAAAATTTGATGTTTCAAAAAATTGATGAATTCAAGTTGGATGAAAAAATAGACAAATTCAAAAAAATTTTTTAATTAGAAAAAAAAATCATTTTGAAAAATCGATGAATTTTAAAAAATTTCCAAATTTTGACAAATTGATAAATTATAAATATTTTAGATTTTGAAAAATTGATAACTAGGTAGCTTAAAAAGCTCGACAAATTTTGGAAAAGAAATTTTGCCGTAATGGGGCTACATATCCCTCTATGCTTATGCCCCAATCCACCTCTGTTTCGGCCAAGATATTTTACACAATTTTTGTTTCACATTGTTTCAAGTTCCAAGTATAATATAATCTAATTTTATTAATGAAAAAAATTATGCAAAAGAATATTTTCATGAGAAATCTCTGAGTAATGCGATTGTTAATATTTATATGTACCAAAATTCATTCAAGATAAATAGAGTTTATTCAGGCATTCCACACCGAGGAAGTCAGTAAACAAAATATGAAAGATGACTAAAACCAAAGACTGAAGTAGAAATCAAGGGGACATGATCATTATCGTTAACACACTTCCTATTACTTATACTTTGTCTTTTTTTTTTTTTACAAAATACATAAATCAAGATTGATTCCACAGTCAAATAAACCTTGTACGATTATAAAAACAAAACTACGTACGACAAATCACTAAAACAAATTCCTATTCTAACCTGCATCACGGTACAACAACTTCCACCCGAAACCCCTCCTTTGATCCGGCAAATACTTCCTTCAACTAAGTTTCGTTGAACTCGACTAAAACACCTATATATAAAATCTAGCCACCTTTTATCTAATTCTGTCAATTAAAAAATTACCAAACTGGGTGGGCGATCGTCTCCTAGACAAGCGCAAGCTTAAGTAAGAAATTGGGCGTGTTTGTCACCGTTCGTAATCGGTACGGTAACTCGATTACGAAACCGGGAAGTAGGATGGTGGATGTGGGATGGTTATTGGATCTTCATCGGATTAATGTGCAAGTGTGCAACGCAACGTATCGAGATGGAAAAGAGAATGGAATCCCAAATTTCATGACTAATGATGGGACTCGTTTACAATGATTTGCATGTAATAATATCGTGTCCGCGTTTCTTAAACTGAATTATAAATATGCAAAATGATTGGGCATTATGTTTAGTCGTATAAAAACTCTTACTTTTGTTTCATCTCGCACAAACGATTTGAATTGTTGTCGCGTTAGATTGTCGCGTCCATCGCACAAGAAAGGAAGATGAATAAGGTATGTTTGATTTATTTTTTACCTATAAGTATCTTTGTACCATTAGGGAATTTTTTTTTCACTTATTACGCGTAGGTATATTTTTATGGTGATACGTAGTTTACAAACGTGATACGTTCGAGATCGTTTGGTGACGAGGTGACGACTTATGTTGCGAATTCATCGAGATGTTTTGTTTGGCCTTGAAAAACATCTCTCGTTTGGAACTTCAAGTACCTACTTTCTTTCTCCCTGCTCGAATTGAAAATTTAACGGAAGGTGGTTTGTATCTTGTACGAAATTTATAAACAGACAGTTGATCACCTGTTTTGTAAACTAAGTTAGCAAGCGAATTAAAAAAACAGATAAAAAACTTTCAATGAAAAAAAAGTGACCATATTTTCTTCAACTGGTTAAAATTCAGGATAATTTTTTTTTTTTCAATTTCAACTTGGATCAAGACCGACATAAATATTTTTGTTTCTTCAAGCCTCGAGATATTTCTAAGAAATCAAGTATTCAACGTGGAAAATTTTCAGTAGATATAAAAATATATAAAATCAACTCGATACCCAGGTTACATACATATAAATACAAATGCCTAAATTTTTTATACTTGGATAATCAAGTTTCTACATCATAAATTCTTTTACCAGGCGATTACCTTGATCTTGATCCTTTCTCCCTGTATCCTATCGTATCCCCAATCCTCGGAGGATGCCTACCGAAGACAATCTGAAGACCCAGAAGCACCCCAAACCGATGAAGAACCACAATACCAAAGACGCGTTCCCGTAGCTCCGGAGAGATCAGCCAGACAATTCGCCAAAGTTCGCAAAGTAGCTCAACCTCAGCCAACAGCTGCCCCTCAGCCGGAAAGATACAGCAGACCTCAGCCTCAACCACAGCTGATTACTCGTCAGGATGAAGCATACAGCAGGCCTCAAGCTCAGGTACCGAGCGTATTCACTCAGCCTCAGCCACAGCCCGTTGCTGCCGCGCAAGAAGAAGAATATAACAGACCGTTATTGCAAATCCAATCAATTCAAGCGGCTGCTTTGCAAGAGGACAAGTATAAATCCGTTGATGGCAGATACACTACTCAGATTCCGATTCTAAAATACGATAAATCTCAGTCTTTGGATGGCAGTTACAAAACTAGGTAAGTAACGTAATTTGGAATAAGCTCCTGTGATTTAGATCGGTAGGTAACCAAACTTACAAGAATGTCATTC
Organism: Paracoccus marginatus; assembly: GCA_900065295.1. NCBI lineage: Eukaryota > Metazoa > Arthropoda > Insecta > Hemiptera > Pseudococcidae > Paracoccus > Paracoccus marginatus. Next base: position 2,588 of record FIZT01040945.1, read on the forward strand.
AAGTCACAGAAGTGTGCCCTATTTTTGGAAAGATTAGGGAAATAACTAAATGTTACAGTGACGTCCTCACGTGTTAATTTTGCCCACAGTTACGAAACCGGAAACAACATCATCGCCGAAGAATCAGGCTACATAAAAAATATCGGCGTAAAAGACCAAGAAGCTTTAGTCCAACACGGAACGTACACCTACACCGCTCCAGACGGCACAGTTATCACGACAACGTACACAGCCGACGAAGGAGGCTTCAGAGTAGAAGGATCTCATATTCCAACACCGCCACCAATTCCCGAAGAAATTAGAAAATCATTAGAAACCATTTACGAAGGAATCAGATTACAACAGGTACTGTATTTTCCTTCCAAGCACACTTCAGTCGTTGCTTAGAACATTTTTCAAACAGCAAATGTACAAAACAATAAGTCAACAGGTTTATTACCGATCCTATTTGAATGTTAACGAGTCGACAATTACGATAGGCCTATTGTTATTGCTCGCCGTTTTAAAACACCATCATTCATCGACAATTGCTAATCCAGTTATGATTTATATTTTCACGTTACTGTATAAGTTTGAAACGTTGTACTACAAGTACAAGGTTCTCAAATAATAAATTAGATATCGTTCATCGTCTCGATGTACATAATTAAGTACCTACCTAGGAAAATCTTATTAATATAGTACGTCTCATCTTCCAGGAAGCGGAAGCTAAAGAAGCTAAATATGGTAAAACCAGGCCAGGGTCTGCCGAAGAAACCAACTCCATTTCGGACAATTACCCCCAAAATTATCCGACGTTCGCATAAATCAACTTTAGAATTACGACTAATATCTGATGGAATACCAAATTTCAAAGACTGAACGGCTGCATTGCGGTGAAATTTCCTTCATGAATCATTTCATTAGGTGTGTAATATGTAGGTATTTTTTTTTATACATAACGAGTGCGATCTATGAGTTAGTAAATTTTTTGTGTTGTTTGTAATGTAGTATTTGACAATTAATAATTCTTTCGTTGTTTTTTGTTTCGTAAAAAAAGTAATAATAATTTGAATCACTCGCATAAAATTCAATTACTTCTACTCCAGACATAAGAATAAAATAGCAAAGAATGAATATATCGATAACGATAAGGACGGTTTCTCTTATCGTATTCGTGATGATTTTGCTCTAGTTTATCGCGAGTTGAAATTGCTAGTTCGTAGTTCGTACATTGTGCATTATTTCAATTCATTAGTCGATTCAGCACACAGCAGTACCACGAACTATTTTTAGATAAAGGAGTACGTTACAGTACCTACATACAATGAAACTTGGTTACTTTGAAAGAAATAGAAGCTAAAATTCATTTGGATGGAAATATGCACATATGTAGATGTACCTAGAAACCTACCTTATTAAAAGTAAATACTAATAACGCAGTAAAATTATGAAGAAGTTTTTTTATACTATTCATTTCGTGAAATGAATACCGTCTAGGTGACCCGTGTAGCATAGGTACTTAGGTAGGCTATGAATTTAAATAATATTTTTTAGCCATTCCAGTACTTACTTACTGATTATTGATTTGAAAGGTCAGGGTTCGTGGTATGACAAATCTTGAAAATCAATTAAACTAATTTAATTTATATGTACGTAGAAATTGAACAAAAATTCCTTCGATCCAAATCATGCAAAATTACTTCATTACTTTCTAATACGAACTAAATGGTAACCCTGAATTGAAAATGTTATGACGATAAGCGATAAAACGATACCGCATTGTAAACAATTTTACTCGGAAACTGACGCAATGTTCGTGCCATCGCGTTTGCTTTGCTTCAAATTTTCCATTCAGTTGAATAAGATGAAAGCAAATCTATTAAATTATGATCGATTTGGTACATGATGTGGAAATGACTCTGAAAAAATAGTGTTTGTTGATCCGCTGTTCGCTGAAAAATCTGCAATTGAACGTGACGAGTTTCATTGAGGGTAAGTTAGATGCTTGGTATTGAATTTCAGTATAATTTTGTGTTATTTGAAAAAGTATTTAAATCAGCAGTTCGCTAAGTTTTCTCAAAATTAATTTATCCTCTTGGTTAGATGACATCATCAATTTCAATTCTAAATCTAGATCGTTTTCCTCAGCTTATGCTCAGGCTTCAGGCGTTCAGCTTGCGTTAGATAAAATATCATTTTCCAACGCCTAAAGTAGGTACACGATTTTTCAACTTTTTTTTTTGATGTTTGAAAGGGATAGTACAAAAAATGTACCTAATTTATTTCATTGAAATTCCTTGGAGCTTAGCGCATTGAATCAATGGCTCAGAATTTTCTGCTTTGTGAACAAAATCCGTACATATTTCGATACAGGGTTACCACTTCGAAAGACGAAAAATTCTTCTCGCATGATTCAGAATTTTTTGCTTGAAGAATTTAAATTTTTCAGCTCGTTTCGATTTATTTTACAGAATCAATAATGAAACTTATTGTAATCCGGTGGTATTTTATCGTTTTTTTTCTTTCTTTTTTTCCTTCACAGAGAGAAAAATATTCAGAAAAATGGGTAAAAATAAGAACAAAAATAAAAAAAAACGCGAGAAGCAAGCCAGGGAGGAGAAAGAGCAAAACGAAAAATGCATCCTCGATGCCGAACCAGAAAAAGAATCAGAAAATAAGGTAAGAATGATTTTTTTGATCGACTGAGAATTTTCAGTCCCAATTTTATTGAAATTCAATTTCAATTTTATTTGTCCTCAGAGCACTACAAAGATTCCTAGTACAAAATCTGAAGATGAATTTGTGAGAGAAAATTGGGACGATGACGACGGCCCTTGGGAAGTCGTTGAAAAAAAGAAACCACGTGTCAATAATGGAACGTGGAAAAACGATCAAAAAAATCCCGAACGTATGGAAATCGACGATGAGCCTTTGCATAAAAAAAAGGAAAAAAGTAAACGTGGTTCGGATCACAATATGGAATGGGAAAAGCAAGTATCTAATCCCGCTTGAAAAATAATATACTCCAAAATCTCATTATTAATATTAACATCGTAATCGTAATTTTTCCAGTGGAGAAGAAGATTGGCCCAATTTTGGCCAACCTCTCCCTCATCGGAAAGAAACTCAACGAAAAAGTAGACGAACCCGTTCATCTCATCGAGGGTACAAATCAAATAATCATGTTCGCCGTGATTCTTCGCACCAACGAGACAATAATTCAAGAGCAAGTGGTCGACATTCTTCTTCTTCTACCCGCGAAAGTGATTCACAAAAACGTAATCGAGATCATCTTCGTCAAAGGGACGATTCACGTCACAAATACGACCGCGATCGAAGTTTCAGAAACGAACACGATCACAGGAATGATTATCAAAACCGTTTCCGTCATGATACTGCTCGAGATTCGTACCATACTCAAAGAGGTACTAAAAACGATTACTATCGTGGTCATCATAGAACTCATCTCAGAGAAGATGATCGTAAAAATGGAAATAGAAACGATTACCATCATGGTCATCATAAAACTGATCCCGGAGTAGATGATCGTCAAAATGAAAAACATATTCAAAACGACCAGCGCGAACTGTCATTCAGAAGAAAGAAATCAACCAAAGACGAAGGCGAATCTCACGGTAAAAAAAATAATAAAAATCAAAATTACAATTCTGGTCAAACTCTCAGTAGTGAAGCCAAGTCATCTGATTTTAATAAGAATTCAGCAAAAGTCGCGAAGAAAGAAAAATTTCTATTCATTCCTAATGCAAACTACTATGAACCTACTATCCGAGAAATAAAGGGAGACCTCTTTTATGCAAGTGAAGAATACTCTCTTGCTCACTGTGTCGCTGAGGATCTATCCATGGGTGCTGGGATCGCTGTCGAATTCAAGTAAATGGCTAGTTTTTTCCCTTCGTAACCTCGGCCAGCAATCATATAAGCCTTGCATGTATGCTGGTTGCCTACTTTCAGTCTCACAAGGAATAAAAAAGTCTCGTAAATAAGGTTTCTAAAAAGAAACAAAAATAATAGAATGATAATTTTAGAAATTCCTTCGCATTTCAAACGATTCACCTATGATAATTTTTTTTTCAGAAAACGATTCAAAGGAGTAGAAGAACTGCGCGATCAAGGCAGAAAAACAGGCGAAGTGGCTATTTTACAGAAAGACAATCGTTTTATATTTTATTTAATCACGAAGAAGAGAAGCACAGAAAAACCAACCATTCATAGTTTAAAATCGGCTATCATATACCTCAGGAATTTCTGCTTAGAATACAACGTAAAAAAATTAGCCATTCCAAGAATCGGCTGTGGGTTAGATCGATTAGACTGGGGCGAAGTAAAAGATATTTTATACCAAGAGTTCTCGAAAACTGATATCGAAATTGTTGTTTACGTTTGGTAGATAATTTTTTCGAAACTTTTGCACGTACCTACTTTCATTTTAATTCTGAGAATTTTGTTTTATTCTGTTAGATCGTAATCTTAGCAGGTATATTTCGCGTCATTTACTACGAAACCAAAGACCATACCTTTCAAATTTGATATTACAGATTATTTATATTTTTAACTTAACGCATTAAGTTATTTTTTTTCTATTTCGAATTTGTAATTTTCTAGTGGGTCTAGCGATATAGACGAAACGAATGAATGGTTTTCTAAAATAAAATCTAGAAATAATTCACTGTGCATCATCGTTGAATTGTTAGGAATTCATTTTCAATTTTAAAAGCAGAAAAAAAATTATTTCAAGTTTTTTCTCTCAATTTCAAATTTGAAAATACTAAAAAAATTTCTGTAGCCAGGAGATGATTTTGCCCAAGGTCGAATTTTGCCAAAATTCGGAGGTTGAAACCCCGAAATAAGCAATATATTGAGTAAAAAAAATTTCCACAATGAGGTTTCAAAGTACAATTTTCCTTGAAATTTGGTACGTACGTAGGTAGAAGCATAGATATACTATAGAAAAGAGTGCTGCAATTTTCGTTCAACTAAAAAAATGATTTCAAACATTTCAATTTACAATGGAGATTAAAGTTTTGGCGCAGGTTGGAAATTTTGAATTTTTTGAGCCAATTTACACTACTTGCTCGATTTTCATTGGAATTATTACCAGCGGGCAGTTACGTATCAAAATCGAAATATTTCGAAGGCAGAATCTCAAAATTTCTGACTCGTCTTTCAAAAATTACCGAACAACGACCAACAATTTTGTAGCAGAATAATTATTACTTTTTTTTGTAAATTTTTGAAATGGTTTTCAAACATGAAAATTTACTGAGAATTTTTTAGAAATTTTTCAAAAAATGAATTTTAATTTTTTTTTGGAAAATTAATTAAACAATTTTCAAGGGAAATAATTCGAAAAAATTTTAAAACCTTAATTTTAGTAATTACAAAGAAAATTGGAATGTTTTCGAAAAAAAAGTTCTCGGCATTTGGAAGAAATATTTTCAAATGGATGTTTTCTTCTTGGCAAAAAATTTTGGAGATTAAAAGTAAATTGATTTGAAAAATAATTTTCAAACTTCTTCAAAGAATAAACTTTTAACAGTTTTTTAAAAAATCAATTGAAAATTTTTCTGAAAAATTGATTTTTACAAATTGGAATTTCATCAAAAAATTGATTTAAAATTTTTTTGAAGAAGTAATTCGCCTGAAAACTTACTAATCAATTAAAAAAAATTTTTGAACATTTGATTTTTTGATTTGATCCAATGAAACAGTAATTTCAGCCAAAAAATTGATGTCTCATTCGATCGAAATTGTTTGCACTGGAAGTTCAGATTTTCAACAGGAATTAAACAATTTGAAAAATCAGTTTTCTAGGAGAAAATTTGCAATTTTGTTGAATCGTAATTTTTCCGACTTGGAGTTGGGTTTCTCCGTTAAAATTTGACTCTAAGAATAAATTTTCCATTGGCGAGAACACTGAAATTTTCAGTTTAAAAAAAAAATTCCAGACAAAAATTAAAGTTTTGAAAGATACAGGTATCAAGCTCTGGCCCCTGGGGAAGGTATTATACTTAGATCGACGAAAAACAAATTTTTCTTTATTGATCCCCTCATACAGAGACTAATTTTAACCAAAAAAAATTTTCCTCCCCCTTTTATACGCCTTACTCGAATTCGTCAATTTTTCACAGTTTTGGCTCTTGAAATAATTTCAACCTGATTCAAATTCCAATCGAATATGGAAAATACTGAGCAAATTCTTCTTTCCATATTGCCCCTCCTTCCGTATCTAAAGGAAATCTCAAATTCAAGGTTAAATTCGATATTATTGTTGAAGAAATCAGCTCACATAACATCGATTGAAAATCTATAACAAAATTAAAATCGGCGTGTTCCAGACGCGGCGTAAATATGGAGGGATGTGGCAGGTAAAAACAACACCTCCTTCCAGAGTTGAGGAATTTGAAATTTTTCTTCGTTAAACAAACCAGAAATGTACAAAAAATACACATTTTCAAAGCAAAATTGCAATTTTTTCAAAAACTTTTGCCTTCAATTTTTTTTGGAGTTGACTAGAAATGAAAGTTCAATGCCCCCCCCCCCCTCCAATGATTTATTTTTACAATTATTAGTTACTCTGCTGGCGCGTGGTATTATTTTTATATTCATTTATTTAAAACGCAAAAAGGTCTTACATTGCTTACGATTCATCATGCACGAGACTAAAGCTCAGTAATTCAGTATGGTACCGATACTTTTGAGACACTTTACCGCAATAAGTTTAATTTCGTTTTAAGCAGGTGCATGCATAATACGCACTGGTATGAATTATGAAAAAAAAATTGATGAAATTCGATACAGCAAGGCGGTAATATATATTTTCGCATATATTAATTACATAGCTCGGCTCGTAGGCATTAAGATGCAATAACATGTTGCATAAAAAACACTTTTAAAATAACGTGATACAACGGTTTCATTTTTTTACATTAAATTTAAGCTAGCCATATATTTCACATCATGATTGCTAATATTCTTGATGTCATTGTGATAGAGGAGGTCATCCGTATGGGTAACGCGGATTATTTTTCATCGCTTTGTTTCAGCTCAGCTATTTGATGGGTTTGATAATAATTCGACTTGATGGATTGCACGAGACACTGGGAAGTTCGCTGCCGGTGCCATTTTCACCGTAGATGTATCTACAATATAGTACCAAGCTGGACACTACGAGACCTATGGACGGTATCAAACTAACGTATTTCTTAATCTCTGGCTCGGTTTCTGTATTACAAAGGTACGACCGACAATTGTCACGATACCTATATTAATCTCACATTTAGACGAATGCGATTACTCGCAGCCTAATACGAGTTTTGTGCCACTTTACGCCGTCATATTCGGTGCAGGTGAGCGGTCAACTTCCTAGAAAACAAACGCTTCGCTCCGGTGACCCGATTTGTCAACTTTTTGATTTCCTCGACCGCAAATTTTTCGGCCGGTGGAATTTTTTGGCGTACGCGGGTGGTGACCTGTTGCAATTTGAAAAAAAATGCCAACTATGGTCAAAACTGCGTCCTTGACCTCTTCCAAACCACTTTCACTTCTCATCACCGCGCGTAATGCCAATTCCGCGTAATCGAGCTTTAGCCATATGCACCGGTGATTTATTAAATTTATCCTCGGGTCATCGGAAGATCGGGCTATGGCGGCGAGCTGCACTGCGCATCAATTTTTCCAAGACGTTCGATTTGAAGTACGCGCCAGGCACTTGTAATATACGAGCCGAAGGCGTAGTTCGATTCGCGTTCCAATCTCTGGCAGAACCGAACAGCCTTAGCGGCGTAAGAAATATCGGCGCGCGTATTTTTCTCCTTTATTAACCCGAATACCTGAGAGGTTATGGTTTTTTTGGACAAAATTACTCGTTTATGCAAATAACGCCGGGTAATTTATTAAATTTGATGCGACGATGATGTCTTTACAGCTACACCTACGTGTAGGTAAATCATACCCAGATACAGAACCGGTAATCTACGAATTCTTTCTCGTTCATCTTTTTAATATTGACTGATGAAAACAAAATCCATAAAGGTTAATAAGGGTTAAAGTTAAATATTTCATTATTTTATTTAATTTGCCAAGAAAAACGCAGGCATCGCCGTCGATAATTCTATAAAAGAAAAAATTACGCAATTTCGCATGAATTTTTAATCCCAACGACGCCACCGAGAATGACGATTAATTCGGCCCAAAATAGGAGACAACTCTCTGCATTCCCTCGGGGTACAAAAAACCTAAGCACGAGGTCGATACACGTATAAATACATAAAACTGAATTCTACGCAAATCGTGCAGTTTTCTGTTCGTTTCACTCGGCTAATTGGTTATCACGATGAATTAGGTACATTTTCCCCTACACACGAGGTTTTTTCTTTTTCTCTTCTTTCTTTCTTTTTTTTTCAAAAAGAATAAAAAAATTAAATCTATCCATAGGTATCTTCTCCAATTAAATAGCTCTTTTTATTCGTTCGAAAGAACCTCTTGAAACCATTTTCTCTGCGCGGAAGTTCACATAATCGTTTCGAGTATCCGTTCTAATAACATTACACCGATCACGATGCGCTGCTCGAGTCGACCACTTATCTACATTATACTCGTACTTGTACAGCGAGCACACGAGTAAACACCAAACAAAAGTAAACATTACGGTGTGATTTTACGACAGATTCGCCCGCCTCAGCGGTCGCAACAGGTTGGCGAGCCAGTCAGGCGTTTTTTTCTTACGTACTTATTCGCTGCTGGTATAAGTATTCCGAATCCGAACGCATTGACAGTGAGCGTACGAGACCGTGCGGTTCATGGTCCGGTGAGAATAAATTCAATTATTAGCTCGACACCGGAGCAGACGTTCTAATGAATTCGAATCTCGCGGGCTCGCCAAACAATAGAAGTGGAATAAATCATAACCTAGGTCAAGATTACTTTTTAACCGTTTCACTGCGGCGATCGAAGAGAAGTCAATTGGAAAGGCGAGTTTTGAACAACTTTTTCGTACCTGAGGGAGTAAAACGCTATTTTACTCCCTCTCGCGAATCGCTCGAGTGGTTAAATCTGCGTTTTTCCCCTTCGATTAAGAAAAAAATCATACACAACTCGTAGAAAAAATGAATTTTGACTCGTGTGAATTGTTTTCCTCGCTTCGCTCGTGCCTCAAACCTCACACTCGTCAAAAATACTTTTTTTCTCCCCTATTGCGTAATAAACTATTTTTTCTGTAAAAATGTACCTATCGAAAAAATCAATTTCTACGAAATATTCAGATTTTCTTTTCTCCCAAATGAAAAAATGAAATTACTTGGAGAAAAATTTTAAAAATTAATTTCTCATGTTTTTGAGTCGATCTTCCATGACTCAAGTATGGCAATTTAAAAAAAAAAATCCATTCTGACTTGGTAAAAAGTTGGAATTTAATTTTGTGAAAATTTTAGATTTTTTTGTTGTGAATTTCAAAACGATTATTCGAAAAAAAAATTATTCGCGAATTTTTTCTTAAATCACAGAGAAATTTTATAAACAATTTTTACCAGTTTGTATTATTTTTCAGAAAATTTTTTCAATTTATTTTTGCAAAAAATCTCTTTACAAGATTTTTTATAAATCTTTTTTCATACCGGGCGTGTGTAATTGCCAAGATTTTTACGCCCAGTGTCAAGAGGTTCGGGATAAGAGGTTTAGATTAATTGATTTTGGAGTTTTAGGTCTTTAACCAAGCCTAGGATTTTATTCATTTCTAGAAGTGAGTCAAGGATTTTTGGGTTATCTTCGGATATGCCGAAATTTTGTCTCGTTGGTCTGAGAGTGGGACAGAAGAAGAGAAGATGTTGGGACGTGATGGGTTCAGAATTGCAAAATTGATGAATTTTCAAAAATTATTAAAATTTTGTTGATCTGGTTTTAGCCATAATTTCCAACTCAATGAGTATTCCAACGATTTGGAAGTTCTAATTGAGAGCAAAAAAGTGAATACATTGAATTAAAATCAAAAAAACATTTTTTTGAAATATGAAAATTTTTTTGATTTTTTAAAAAGTCGTCAAATCTTCAAAATCGTGGATTTTTTTTTCTCAACTGGATTCGACTTCATCACACTTTTGGAGGCATTCAAGGTTCATTTCGACCCAAAAAAAAGGCTGATACGTGTAGATGAAATAGCTTCCTCACCTGCGAACTTTTCTCCTCTTTTTGAATGCATCCAATATCATCTCTTTTTCTCTGGAATTTTCAGTATTTTGGGGAATTTTTTAATTCGTAATTTCTTTGATTTTTTGAGTACGTTCAGAGCAGATAGCTTTCCTTTGAATTTTTTTTCATTTGAAATTTCTGAATAGCTATGCACTCTTTCAAGTACAGAAAACGGGGCCAGTAGCAGTGGCGTATTCAAGGGGGAGAGGGGTCCAGGGGGTCTGGTACCCCCCTTAGCAACTTCGATTTTCATTTTTTCAGCGTACGACAGTACGAATAAAGTTATTTTTTGCCTGAAATTCCTTAAAAGCTCAAAAATCATTGTTTTTTCACGTCAAAATTGCAATTTTTTCAAAAAATTTTCAAAATTTTCGCCCTCGTTTCGCTTGAGCCCTATTTTACTTCTTGATATTAATTATTTTTTTGGGTTGAATTTTTTTTTAGTTCAGACCCCCCCCCCTTCCCTAATTTCATTCTGGATACGCTGCTGGCCAATAGATAGTGTCTCCAAGTCGCCAAGTCCTGCATAAGAGGCTTAGATCTACTCGTAAGTGGTTGAGAACCTTGTGACAGATTTGGTCTCAAAAAAATGATCCTATAGCAACGGAATTTTCCACACATAATCCCGCAGATTTAAAGGCTGAATTCAGACGTCGCAAATGGAGTTCGCACTAAAGTGCATTTAAATTTAAAGAAATGGGTCAACCGCATGGATTAGTTCGTTTCGCAAAAACCACCAATAAAATCCTACTTAGCTACCATAAAAACATCAAAATTTTAAAGAAAAAAATTGACTCGAATGAATCAAATCTTTAATGTTCGATTTACCAATGCGAATCAGCGGTTTACCTTCGTAACTCCATCTCAAGACGACGTACGGGGTGGGCATTACAATAGAGCCAAAGTTTAAACGATAGATTGGACCCGGTTACAGGTTCGTTAATTAATAGCCGATGCTCACCTAATCTTTGAACCTGTTCGATAACTTCCGACAGAATATCAAAGCGAATAAAAAAAGCCCAATTAAGTAATGTTCATCGACGGTTGGTACAATTGCAATCATGCAACGAACGGTTTGATTTCTCCAACGCAGCGTACACGCGGGCTTCAAAATGTACCTGGCTGAAATAACAATTCTAACGAGCAATTCTGCCATGTGTCGGGCTAGGGTCGCGCTAAATATGGAACAATTTACCGCCGCAGGCTCGCAGTGAAATTACTTAGCATTTTATTAATTTCGAACAATAATACGATTTTTTTTTTCCTTTATTAATGCTCGAATCGCGCCGCCATCGTCGTTAGAAAGTATTACGAAATATAATGTTTCCGGCCGACATATCTTACCAGCTTTAAGCTGGTTAGTGGAACTGGAGTGTCGTATACGGCGATGCCCTCGAATTGCACAGTGCACTGGCGAATGTTCTGGTATAATTTGTCATTTATCGCCGTGTAATACACTTACGTGTACAAATTATCCGCATGAGGTAGAGGTAGCGGCCAGCCAGCGTACGTTCTTGCCAGCGATGACTCATTATCAGGAAACTCGCCAGTCCCTGCAGCAGAACAGTCTGCGTGTGCTCAGCGTGTAATAGATGACCGTGCGAGTACGAAGACTCGCCATACTCAGCGTTAGATTACGTGCTCCCTCAACTGGGCGGCGTTACATGGTTTCCCTTCTCAATTAAAGGTACATGTGGCGAACGTGGCTGGTATTTGATCATCTGCGATAATCTTTGAACTTATAAGAATGTAATCTCTTCCATTAGACATTTGCGAATTGAAAAAAATTCTCGACGAGGCGTTCCATCCTATAAAGTCATCCGCTTCGAAAGTGGCATTTTGGGTTGGGCGTGCAGATGCATGATTGAATCAACTTCAACGACGTACATACGTATGTATTCGTAAACAGAATTTTAAATTCTGGTCAAACCGCGAGTCGAAAACTGGAGCAAATGTTCGGCCGATTTCTCGCCATTATTTATCCCATATATAACGCGTACCTGCATACGTTTTCTCGACGTTATAATTTCCACGTTTCCATAAACTCAAAGATTAAGGTGACAACGTCGTGAATGCTTCGAGTAGGTACTATACGAAAACGTCGCGTCGTCCCGACGTACAGTCAGTTCAAAACCGCTGATAAAGCTGCACGTATAACTTTTCCTACTTTCTCTTCTATTTCTCGACGTTTACGATGCGAGCCATTTTTTTCTTTTCGTGCCAGATTCTAAACCCTGATGAAATTGCGATGGCGAAAAAAAAATCGTAAAACTTGGATGCAATCAGGTTCAAGGTTGTGTTTGATATTTCATCTTCTCCAAATGATAATTTGCCACAATCGAAGAAATACTCGAAAACGTACATTTTAATAGGTACACCTACGCAGCATGAGAATAGGTACAGAATTTATTCAAATTCATCTTCTGTCACAACGCACGACTAGTTGACGTTTTCCATGAAAATTTTACCTAATCAGCTGCGATGACCGATTCTGCTACTTATCGAAATAACCATCGTTCTATAATAACAACTTCTGTCTTAGAACCGAATAAACATCTTGATTAATGTCAACGACGTTTCAATAGCGCCGCGACAACCAGCTTGAGCTTATTACGTATGCGAAACGCGTGCCCTAGGTATTGTTGCATTGCGTGAATATGCGCTACATTTTAACATTTTACCACGCTTCGCTTTGGCTCAGCAATCTTTTAATTTGAGAATTTCCCCAAACACTGCTGGATGGGTATATGATCTAATTTTCTGAGAACGTGTACAGGAAATACCTTTTCTATTTTGCTGTGACGAAATGCACTTTCTACGAAGTTTTCAGAATTTATCGATGTTTCGTGATAGGTGCCACATAAATATTTTGGTCATACTGGCATTAGAACGAATTTTTTTTTTTTGCAAGATTATTTACATAGGAAAATTTTTTAAAAAATGAAAAATTGAGAGAAAAATTGAGACGAATACAACTTAAATTGACTAAAATTATGAAATTGAAAAATTGCAGAATTCGAGAACATGGACTAAAAAACCTGAAATTAGCAAAAATAGATCAAAATGAAATTATAGGTATGGAACTAAAAATGAAAAATCTGTAATAAAAATTGTAAAATTAATAACTGACAAAAATACAAACAAATGAAAAAAAAAGAAAATTTTAAATCAAATTGAAAACAAAAAAATTTGAAATTAACAAAAAATTATAAAAAAGAAGAAAAAATGCAAACTTGAAAATGAAGGAAAATTTAAATTGGCAAAAACAGAGATCAGAAAAAATGTCCCAACATAAAATCTTAAGAATTGACAAAAATTAAAAATTGAGAAAATTAAAAATCAAGATGAAAAAAAATTAAAGCAATAAAAATTACAAAGTGGAACAATTCTAACAATTCTGAAACTGAAAAACTGAAATTAGTAAGAAAAGAGATGAAAGCAGAAGCTGAAATATAGGTTCAAAATGAATAAATCTGGCAAGGGAAGCCTCCGAACTGACACCAAAATTTTGCGACCAAACCAAGACAAATCGATAGAGGAGGTAAAAGTAACTCCAGAACCAAAATTTCAGGTGCTAAGCTGCACCCCCTGATTTTTGGAGAATTTTTGAAAATCGAATTTTGGGCATAACAGCTGAAAATAAGAAAATTTTACGAAATTGAGCTAGAGGTCTAAAATTTGGTTT
>FIZT01040977.1:0-12727 GCA_900065295.1 Paracoccus marginatus
TTAGGATGTCTCCTTCAAGAAAAAAAATGTCCCCGAGGATCGGCAGGGGGTGCAGGACTTCTCTATGCTGGCTCCCCGACTAATAATAGAAGTAAATGCGACGACACGCGAGAAAGATTAAGTACGATACCTAATACTTCCGCGTAAGTTGATAAAAGCATATTCCCATATTCATATTCGTATACACATAAGACGATAAACAGAACGACATTGACGCTCGGTAAATGCCTGTTCTGTATAAGACATTAGAATTCAAATTCGTCGTACCGTCGTCGCGTCGAGTCGACTTCGACGGCAGAGTCGTCGTAAGTACACATATACGCCTCAGCTCGAAGTACACATGAAATTTACGAGATGCAAATTCGAATTTAAATGAATGAAAGCCTCAGATACGTGGTTTTAAACTTTATACGTACTCGTATCGTCGTCTTTCATTTGCAGATGAAAATCTCTCCAGTGTTTTACGTACCATACGTAGGTAGGTAACTTGGCTAAAATCCGCAGTTTCGGTAGTTCGGCGGTAACTTTTTACATTGATTTATAGAATGGGAAAAAAGTTAGTCGTTTATCGAGCATCTACAACTTTCAACAGCACAAACAATCGAACGAAAGTGAAAATAAAAATAAGCTCGATTCTTGGCATCGCTTACGGTTAAATTTTTAATTAAGGTGAAGACGATGGAGCTTTTGCTCGGCGTTGTAAGCCCAGTAGGTAACTAAAGTTAATTAAATTTTATATTTTATCGACAAATGAGAAATAACTTTCAACGAGAGGGGAATCGGAAGGAAAATAGACGAGCTTTTTATTTAGAGGGAAAAATTCAATCGGTAGGTAATCGAAATCGTGGAAATGACTGCGAAAATTCCAAAAGCTCTTTGCATAAAAATGTGCCACACGAGTACGAGTCAAGTTTCTCTATACCTAGTTTCATGAAAGTACAACTCGCAACATATCGTGCCGGCGGGAAGAAACCCTTAAAAGGTGATTTTTTGCCACGGGTTTGAGTTTCGGGCGTTTTAAATAACAACATCTTATGAAACAGAGGCTGGCTAAATTAATTTGCCAGTTTTGTGAGAAATAGGTACACAAAAGTTGATCGTGCGCATTTGTATAATTATGCAATTTAGTTAGTAAACAAAGTTTAAAGATATTTCTCGCAACGTTTAAACTTTGAAAAACTATTTTATGTTGTACAAGATAAGAGCCAAGTGTATGGAAAAACTTCACGGATGCCCTAGTTTCGAAAAACACATTTCAAACCTAATATCTACTAACGGTTTCTTCAACTTTAATCAATTTAGCCGATTACGTATTCGTCTGTCTGTACGAGAGACGCGAACGGTACAACGAGTTAAAGATTTCATTCGTAATTGCTTTTTCGATTATCATTAAAAAATAAAATTCACGCAGCCGAGTCGTTCGAAAGCTCGCTCACTAGTCACTGCGAGCTTTTGCATTCACACGAGCGACGACGACGACCGAGTATAAATGTCAACACGTACGAATGGAAATTATCGATGAAGTACACAAAAGACGCGGTGGTACCTGTTTTCTTTCTCTCCTATGCGTCTCGTATAAAGCGAATTTAAAATTAAATCGTACTTCAGTCGCGGATCTACTTAAGGTTCGAGTTTCTTTTCGGTATTATTCGAACGGCGATGAATAAAATATAATCTCATCCAGTGCATTACTCGCGAAATGCTTTAACTAATGTTGAAATCTTACTACATACGTACGACTGGAATGCATTCATTTTTATTTTTAAAAAGAACAGTATGTTGATTCGTACGGTGTTCTCGCAAAGGTGAACTTTACATCTCCATTCTTTTGGAAATTTCTTCGTATGTAAAGAATATATTTAATCTCTCAAGACAGATTCCTCATCAATCGTGTTATTTCAAGAATAGTAGATAATCTCAAAAACTGAATTGAAAAGCGGCTAATTTAGTCATTCTTTTCTCAGAATTTGCAGCTCGAGAGAAATGAAAATAAGTAAATTGAAAATCATTACCGTAATCATAATCATAATCATTCCATTCAAAGGAGTACAATCGGTATTCACTGCAGAGAAAGAGAAAAATATCAGTCACACATCTGATGTGCCATTTTTATCAAAATCAACCATCACTGCACAATTATTAAAGTAATTATTCTAATCAAGACAATTAAAAGATTGCAAAAAAGTGAACAAATGAACCAAGATTTTTTAAAAAATAAAAAAAAATGAAACATCAAGTAGGCATTCTTTTTTGATAAGAATAAAATACAAAATTTTGTTTGCGCCCCTAGCGACGATTTATACAAGTAGTGATCTAAACAGTGATTCCAACCTACATGCGAATTTTCAAAAATTCTCAGCGGTCCGTACTCGAAAACTTTTTTTCTCAATTTTTTTAGCAAAATATCATTCTAAAAATATTATTAAATTAATTTTGACAATTTACA
Source organism: Paracoccus marginatus (assembly GCA_900065295.1). Taxonomy (NCBI): domain Eukaryota; kingdom Metazoa; phylum Arthropoda; class Insecta; order Hemiptera; family Pseudococcidae; genus Paracoccus; species Paracoccus marginatus. The sequence continues at coordinate 2,447 of FIZT01040977.1, forward strand.
ACTACATTAATAATTAATTTATTGAACAAAACAACTTTTTGATGAACCGAATCCACGATTCGTGATTATGTAAGGCAATACAAAAATGGAGCTAAAAGTTATACGATTTGCCGCCTTTCTAGCATTTTCCAAATTCTTATCATACCCTTAAAAACTTATGTTCTTTCGTGTTTTATTCGGTTTTATGCTTGAAAAAATGGTCTATTTCTACGAATAATTGCGTTAAAGTTTCTTTCATTTAATGGTTTTTCATATTTTAGCACCTTGTGATTCATCTAAGGCGGTACGTATATCATACCGGTGCATACTTCAGTGTGCGTTCTCAAGCGCTATGAATTCTTTATTTCGTGCTTTAAAATCCACAGATATTACACCATGAACACCCTGGAGCAGCTGATCTACATACAGCATACCAAATCAGCTACCAAGTCTTTCGAAAATTTCGTAGACGCTTTGATGAAACACAACGATGTACTCAGCGATGCCGAGCTCATCAATTCGATGCAACGAATCAGTAAATAACGCCATTCTTTCTACTTTACCTTCTCATACCTTAATCTAAATCATTACTCGAACCAACAGGTAAAAAGTTGCAAACGGTAACGAGCAAATGGGACAGCAAACTGGCCAAGTTGAGTCCGATCGAAAAACACGGCTCGTTATCGAAAACACCCTCGCTAGAAGACGTCTTAAGTATTACAGCTCCTAGTACCGACGACGTAGTTTGTTTCCGAAACCGTAGCCGAAGTTCCACTTTATCTTTACCGGAATTCGATCCTAAACCAGGGTGTTCGTACAAAGTCAGCACTACCGATTACGATGAAGAGAAATCCATCAGTATCCTTTTCAAAGATATCAACGAAAATTTAATCGTCGGTGCCGACGGCTTCTACGTCGAAGAAGTCACTAGCGGTTTTTGGAAGTGTAAGGCTTGCGACGCTAATAATCTACCGTTGAATAATCTTCTATCCCACGTTAATGGTAAATCTCACAAGAAGAGGATTAACTTCAAAAGTCTCTAATATTACACGTACATATTAATTCTGGTGATAATAACGTGTTTCTAACGTTCCTGTAATTTTTATACTTTTTTTTCTCGTGTTTTTTGTTTACCTTTTTTCATATTTTTTTTGTTTATTTTACCAGATTATATATTATTCTTTCAAAGAATCACGACGGTTTCTTTTGTACGCATTAGTAGATTATATTGTGAAGACGCGGAGGTGAATTTTATAATTACGAATTTTCGTGACCGGCGTTATGAAATTTGAAACTTGACGATGTAGCTACCAGTGGCGTGTATCGAGATCGGTTACGAAAAAAAATCACAGTGACGTGATCCGATGTATTCAATTTTTAATGACGGTCGTAAGTCAATTTTGGCAAGTAGGTAGACGATAATCAAAAGTCTAATAAGTTCGTACTTTGGCAATTTTTTCATTCTTCGTGTAGTTCTCTATAGGGTAGAGCGGAAAAGAAGCAACGAAAAGTAAGGCAATTTAGAAACTAGCGTGTCATTGATGATAGCGTGATGGCGATTAAAAAAAGAAAGCAAAAAGTTAGCTACGATTCGAGGGTTGTTTCGTAAACCATCTTCGCCGTGTATCGTTTTAGCTGCTACGGTTATTTACATGCTACGCACGTCGTATTTCAGTACCGGGCTTGATTGTCGGCACGTATAGGTATTTCACGCCGGATCAGCCGATTAAAAATGAAGAAAATGAAAAACCGATTTCCATGCATTCAACAAATGTCTGCTTAAGTCGCGTCGAGCTTCACTCGACTGGGAAGTACCGGCGAGAAAGAGGCTAACTTCTTGGCGACTTTACATATTTTCAAACTCTGCGTATATTCTAGGTTACTTATTCGGCATTAAAATTCAAAAAGGTTCTTTACGATAGTTTTCGTTATTAAGTGCCAGCCAGAATACACACAAAGACTTAATTACCGCGGAGGGTGCGACCGTTAGTATGTAAATTCGTTCGGTTATTTAGTCTTTTGTCGGCGTTATACGTTGGCAATTTAGTTGAACCGCCATCGAAACAAAGCTCTCCAACTTTGTTTTCTCATACACGTTGAAACGAGCAAAAAAACTGCCATCCGAGTCGAACTCTGAAGCCGACGTTGCATCGAAAGGCTATATGTCTTGGAAATTTCAAACTTTTTCGCGAGCTCGTATTTCGCTCGTCGACTCGTCGTGATCGTGAGAAAAACGCAAAGCTGGCTCGATTTTATTTTCATGAGAAACCGAAAACGCGACCGCTTCTAAGACGTACATACGTATCTGGTATCTGCATGTATGTAGGTAGTACAATTTTCCACCTGGAAATATTTTCTTTTCCATTTTCATGCGTGTTGTTTTTGCCAGGCTGTGTTCGTCTTCGCCAGCGAGTATAGAAAAATACGCGCAGAAATTGAAATAAAACACGACGGAGAAGCACGCGCAAAGTTTTCTAGCGCAATTTATGTGCTCGTCTATAAAGAGATTAAAGATCGCTGCAAGGTAGATATGCTGGCGTCGTGCGGATACGGAAGTCAGGCAAGTTCAACGTCGAGGGAGACATTCACATTTCGCCGGTTTAAAAATAACCACCCACGAGTATCACAAAAATGCTTCCTTTTTGTTTATTTTACTCTGTTGGAAGTTTAATTGGCGCAAGTTTGTGTGTTTGTGTTTTGTCTCGTCTCGGTCTTATATATAATACGGTTTCGCTACCATGCTCAGGAATCAAATGATACCTGTTGTGATACCATCTCGAGCAGCGAAATTACCCTCGTGCTCGTGTTGCGGATTTAATTTAAATTTAGCTTATCTCAAGTCGTACCCTGGATTATTGAAGATTTTGCAGCTGGTAATTATAGAGTTTTTTCTTCTTCAAAAAGTTCAAAATCGTTGGAATGAGTTTGATGAAAATTATCTATATACTACCTACTCTTTGGCTACAGATTATAGCTGGACTTTGTAAAACTATGTTGATGAATTTTGGATTGAAGTACGCCTCGTTGATTGGGTTCTCGTACGATGCATTTTTGACCGCCATATCCGGATCGGTGATCACAACCAGTCTTTTACTTTTCACTTATGTTTGGTCGGAAAATTCCATGAGATTGGTTCGATCTTCGTTGATGGTAATTTTATACGCTACGATGAAGTATAGGAATGAAAGGGTTACCTAGTATTACATATGATGTGCTTCTGTTCACAGGAAGTATTCTTCAATGGCAGCACTTGTTTGAATTTCATCGGATCGTGTAGCTGGTTATTGCTCACAGTTCACATGTTCTTGTATCCAGATTTTCTAGCCATACCATTTTTCTTCATTTATCCAATTATGATGGCTGTGAACGTGAGTGGTCGACTCTTTCGCCGTTTTCGAGTTTTAAAATATTTAAAAAATTTAAAATGCATTCTAAAATTAAATTTCAATTTTTTCGCAGATTTTGGGATTTTTACTGAGCCTGATCTATGGCATCGATTGCTACCTCGCCTACAAATACTACAAAGGCTACCGATAGCTCAATTGCTAGAGTATATTGGATAATCAAGTCGGTATTTCGATAGGTACTCCTGACTTTATGATGAAAAATTGCTCAAGTGGGGTTTTTGCTCTTGTCAAAAGTATAGGGATCTAATCCTAAAACATTTTCAATGCTCAAAAATTGTGAAATAGGTATTTATAATTTTTAAGATTTTTTTGAAATAATTTTTCATAAAAATTTTCTCAGTGTTTTGAAAATAATTTTTCTATTTTTCCAATTTTTTTTGCAAATAATAATTTTTAAAAATTATTGTTCATATAGGCCTAGTTCATTTTTGAAATGATTTTTCTATTTCTTAAACATTATTTCAAATTGTTGTTTTCTGTTACAAATGAATCATAATTTTTAAAAATCGATTTTAAATCGTTCAAAAAAAATTTAGAGACGATTTTTTAAATTTTTGAAAATTATTTTTCAAATATTTAATTTGTATTTGGTAATACTCTTTAAGGCATGTTTCAAAAAAATTGTCATTTTTTGGGTATTATGCCTAAACCTAATCCAGTCAGAAGCTGAGAGATTTTTCTTCTTCAAAATTAAAAAAAATTATCAATATTATGTAAGAACGATTGTTCTATTTTTTCATTGAGTGGGGGGGGGGCGGGGGAGTTAATAACTTTTTGGAGAAAAAAATCCATAAACTCAATTCATTTAAAATAATTTTTCAATTTTTTAATGAATATTGTGAGTAGTTGTTTTTTTTCACAAATAAAGGTAATAATTTTTTTCAATAGAAAATTGTCCTTAATTAAGAGCTCGTACCCAAAAAATTCAAAATGTCATGCCATACCAAGACCAAGTGGCAAAATTTCAACACATACAAATTTCATCAGGTACCCACTTTTCGAAAAACAAAATAATAATTGAACACCCACAATAACCCTTTACACTCGTACGCGAATTAATTATGATTATGAACATTAATTCGCGTATACGTAATTTCATACTATAAATGTAGTTTCGTATTTCATAAATTTTAAATAATCCGACGTCGCCTACGGTGATACCAGAATATACCTACACGTAGGTTAGGTACAATGACTTCACCAAGAAGCCACCATTCACTTATATTCCTCATCATATCTTCTATATATCAGTCAGAGTTTGACGACGAACTGTAGGCTTTAAAATTTCAATTTTAATTGAATTATGGCGACTCGAGGGTGGTAAATTAATTTAATAAACGTGGCGCGAAACTTACCGAGGTTGTTAGTACGGAAAAAAGGTTCACATTGGGCTCGTCGTCGCGGCGCTCTTCCCGATAAGTTTTTTAAAACCTGAAAAATAAAGACGGAAAATGTTTACAAAGAAAATTCATTTCATTCGAGTGTAACACATTTTTTCATATCTTTAAGAAAAGCTGGTTAGGTAATTACTCCAATGGAGAGGAAATTCATCAGCGTACCTACACAAGGGAAGTACGAGTAAGTAAATACCACTCACAAGTCGTTTTTAGAAAATTTATGTACTTAAACCTTCATACTTGGTCGATTAATTTAATTATGTCGAAAAAAATCTCAACACAAACACTCGACTTGACGAAAGAAAAACACTTCGAAGGCGATTAAAGTACCACCAAAACGGCGTATCATCGAATAGAGTAGGTATTCGATTCGACGACAAACAAAACCTATTAGCCATTGATTCTCCCCCCCCCCCCTCAAATCATCGGCTAATTTCGATTAATCATCCAATCGAAAGCAACAATTAAACATTTGTTGCGTGAAACTTTCTCATCTTGGTACCAGCCCCGTCACACGCTATAGGTCTCGTAATCGAAAAGTGAACTTTGCGGATAACACGAGTACCTATAGCTAGTTAGCTACCTACACGAGTGTAATTTTGTCGTTACCACATAAATCCTCAAAGTTTGACACTTTGGACACCCTAGTAAGATAAATTATTCCCATTTACCGACAATAATGTACCTACCTGTACAGTGTAACCTTACCTATACACAAATCAATGCCGCCGATTGTATTGATTTTAGGCATTTTTTATTACTTTATTTATTCACACGTGTAAAGGGTTTTGGTAGGTACCTACATTGCCTACCCCACATCGTCGTATGGTTTTTTTTTTTCAAGTAATTTATGTAGTTAGGCAAGTACATATATGTACCTCTACCTATCTATTGAGGAGAAAATTCATTCTTTTTTACTAGTAATTATCCGCGTTATCTACGTTCTGATGGTATAATATTATAGAAAAGAAAATAGAAATAAAATTTTTGAACTTTAGCACAAACTAATTTTTGGAGAATAACGGTATAACGACTATCGTTACTCCTATCCTCAATCGTCCATCAACTGGATATTTAATTACAGAGTACGTAAAGTATCTATGATGAATGCGTAATGTGTGCGCGTAAAGCAGATAACACACCTTGACAAAGTCAAGGCATCCAAAAATTAGGTTGAATGTCCAGTAATGTCCCTCTCCACGGAAATCTTTAGTAAAAGGCGAAAGATTTATTCGTACTGAAGAGAGACTTGGACTGATTGAAATACAATTTCATCTTAGCTTATGTACTGTTTCGCGCGACACTTTATCTAAGAGAAGTAAACTACTACAATAGCATCCGTGGTATGAAACACTGAAACACGGTCAGTGTTGCAGCACACGGAGAAATTCAGTGGCGGAGAGTTTCGTGTCACGCATGTCACCAATGTGAAATGTGGAATTTTTGGTGACACGTGGGATTTTCTTGTGACATGTAGAAGTTTTTGCCACATGACGAAAATTTGTGGAAAAAATACCGTTAATACATCTTTTTACAGCCAAAATTGCAATTTTCTTTTTAAAAAATTTAAAAATTTTTGCATTCGCTTCGCTCGGGCATAATGTGTTTTCTATTTTTAGTATTTTTTGAATTTCAATTCTACTTTATGTCAAAAACTACGAAAAATTGCCTACGTACGCCAAAACAACCCTTCAATTCAGATTTGAAATTTTTCTCAAAACTTTTATCCTCGCTTTGCTAGGGTTATATTATGCTTCATTTTTGCAATTGTATTTTATTTTGGCTCAAAAACCAAAAAAATTTACCCTTCCGGCTCAAGTCGTACTCTTGATCCATGGCTGGATTTACCCAAAAGAGTAAAAATTACTTCAAAAATGGTCTTCTGGGGCTCAAGCTTCCCCTCGCCCCAGGAAAAAAATTTGGTGACATGTGGAAAAAATCCAAGTCTCTGCCCTGTGCCCTTGGAGAAATCAGTGAGAAAATTTCACTACAACAAAAAACAGTGACTTTTCACTGAAAATTTGTTGATTTATAGTGAAGTCACTAAAAATTGACAAATTTCGCTAGAAATTAGTTGGTTTTAGTGACTCTCTAGTGATTTCTTCGATGATTTTTTTTTTTCATTTTGGTGAAGTTTATTCGCGGATTTCTCCTTCCCCATTGACAAATAGGTGCTAGCACTTTTTGGTCTGTTTTTGGGCCACTTTTTGATGCTAGTGCTAGAATATGCCATCATTATACTAGAATATGCCATCATTATACTAGAATATGCCAGCATTATACTAGAATATGCCAGCATTATACTAGAATATGCCAGCATTATGCTAGAATATGTCAGCATTATGCTAGAATATGCCAGCATTGTACTAGAATATGCCAGTATAATGCTAGCAGCCTAGCACAGTTCTAAAAAAAAAATGCTTTTCATGCCAGTTAAATTCTAATAGGTGAAGGGAAATTAGCACTAGCATCAGAAAGTGGCTCAAAAACAGGCCAAAAAGCGCTAGAATAATGCTGATAAAGTGTAGCATTTCAGTACAATGATAATCCAAGCATTCAAGTAGCATATATGCTATAAAATCCAAATTGTCGATTGGGTTGTATTGCAACTCTAACCATTTTTCAGTGCTTTTCCCTCTGCACAGGTGCCATATAAGAGAATAAAAAATTTTAGAACTTTAACCGTACATTTTGCCAACAAAGGGAAAGGAGGTAAGCCAGTCCATCAAGCACTCCAAGCACTCATCTCACATCTTACCATTTCATAAAAAAAAAAAAAAATGGTAGGCTTACTTTGGAGTTAAATCGAAAAAAAAAAGAACCCTTCAGAAAAAAATATTTCGGTGTGAATGAATACTTATGACTATGACGATGAATTAAAGTTGAAATCTTAACGTGTTGACAAACCGTAAACCACGTCTGATCTATATTTTAAAAGTCGAGCACGTCTCGGCGGAATATTTTTTACCCAAATAGACCGAAGCTTTTATAATGTTAATATTTTTCACGTACAAAATAAACAACTTAAAAAAATAACTTGTCAGAAATTTTTTTTTCACTACCAAGAAAATAATAAATTAAAGATATTACATTTTTACGTCGAGGGTGCGCCGAGAAGAAAAAAAACGTACAGGAATGAGTAAAAAAAAAAAAAAAAAAAAAAAAAAAAAAAAAAAAAACGAAAAAAAAAAAAAAAAAAAAAAAACAAAAGAAAAAAAAAAAAAAAAAAAAAAAAAAAAAACGAAACAAAACGAACACTGAATACAAAAATAAAAAAAACACATCCAAACACAGAACATAGTAAATAAATAAAAAATGAGAATGCTACAGGAAACGAAATAAAAAAAAAATCATTCTAGAATATGAATATAGAAAAAAAAACACTACGAATAAATAAAAGAATGATAAAATACGAGATACTGCGCGCATTTTACGCTGAAATGTGGTTTCCTTCATTTGCATAAACAAATCATAATTCCGTATTCCGTACGGATGCCATTTTTTTTTCAACTGAGGGAAAAAAAATAAGCGTATGAAGAAGTATTTACTAATTTTAAACAAATTTTAAAACACCCTAGTTTCATTCAGATTCCATTATGTGATCTTGTATTAGATATATCTATAATGTCGTTATGCTTGGATATCTACCTATCTCTTCAGAATTCTCCTTACCTACTTTCACAATAATTTAACGAGATCGAGATTAATTAGAAACTTGCACGCGATTTTTTTTTTCTGAAAAAGTAACATGGCCATGGTTGAAAAAAGTAAAACTTCAAAAAAATTCTTTCCAAAGTATTCAAATAGAAAATAGGTAGGGTGCGTCGTTAAAAATAAAATAGTCGTAAAATTTTATCGTAATATTTTGATATTGAAGTTAATGGTTTATATCGTTTAAAGAAAAAGGGAAACTTTCTTCACGAATGAAAATTTACTAGTGACCTACTCACAGTAAACCTACATAACCTTGAACTTACAACTAGTTTCCTCTTTTCTTTTTTAAACAATCAATTTTTTACTATCACAGGTACTGCGTACAATGCGAGAAAATGGGCGATTTTTGTAATGTTTCACGCCATTTTTTTCGCATCAAGCGTTGTTATCCGTGAAAACATCCAGGCGAGTTGAATTATTTATGGTGTTTGTTCTAACCTTATAGGTAGATAAATATATCTTTTCACCAGCGCAGGTACCTACATAGGTAAACTGCCCGGAGATGATATTTTCATCGAATGTGGCTTTTCCACCCTCATTGTCGGAATTTTTATAACCTATAAAGCGTACCAATTTCACCAGGTCTTGGTCACAAAAAAAAAATGGCTTTTCGAGGTAGGTAGAGGAAAATTGCGTACAAAGAGTCGACTATTTAAATCGTCGATGGTTTCTCACCCCACGAAATGATCGGTTATGTATGAAATATGCCAACCTTTTCCAATCCTTTAAGTTCGGATTGCAGTCGAGATACAGCGAAACTGACACGCACGCGAGTAGGTACACTACTTCGCTGTACTTCGTCAGCATTTCGTGACATTTTCGCCGTGTTTTTGCCCTCGATTTCGTTTTGTATTTCAAATGAATTCTGTTTCAATAACTTTAGGATTTCTTTTTTTCAATTCGTGAGCGTGAGTTGGTTTTTTTTTGGTGAAGTTGACAGCATTGTGTGTATCACGACGCAAGTTGTGGTATTAGTAAAAACGTAGGATAAAGGAGAACTACTTATCTGTGTTGACAGTCTGCAGCATTTATTTTTATTCCGTTTTCTTGAGCAAATTTCCTAAAAGACGTAATTTTGAATGAAATTCGAAAAACAGGCTGGGAAATAGAAATTCCATAATTTTTAACAATGTTTTACAAAAATTTGTCAGCATAATCTTGATTGAAAAAAATTGAGTAAAAAGCAATAAAAATTGAACGAAAAAAATTATTGAGATATAAAAAAACTTGAAAAATTGAAATAGTGAAAAAGTGAACACTTTTATTTTAAAATTAAAATCCAAATGAAAAAAAAAATTGAATCAAAACTGAAAATATAGAAGAAAAAAATGAAAATTAATAGAAATCTTACAAGGGAAACACCCGATCTAGCAGATTTTTGACACAGTACGAGGGTTGAATATTGATCAAAAAAAATTTCTGATGCCAAATTCTGATTCCACGGATCAAATTACCACATCTAGATACTTTTCGCGAAAATTTTGGCAAAACTTGAAAAATTCGATTTTATTCCTCTACATTCTCAGGAAAAAAATTACTAACAAGGGAAGCACCCGAACCAGCAGATAGATTTTGAGTCGGGACCAAGACAGATCGATAAAGCATATATAAGTACCCCCAGAACCAAAATTTCGAGTGCTGAAGTTTGCCCCTTGATTTTTGGCGAATTTTTGAAAATTGATTTTGGGACAAAATGGACTACGAGATCGAAAATTAGTAGAATTTTTTAAAGTAAAGCTAGAAGTCTGAAATTTGATATGTATACTAATTACGACCTCCTCAAT
>FIZT01040986.1:0-29441 GCA_900065295.1 Paracoccus marginatus
ATCGACGAAAAAAACTCGCCAGCGCTGTACGAATGCGATATTCGAATTCAGCGTGTACAAATTAGTCGAAAAGCACTGTTTTTTTCGTTTTTTGAAAAACTTAAATTTTCACTGAAAAATGGTTCGAAAATTGCGTATACGTAAGGCGAGTATGCGTGCTAGGGAAAAACTGACATCGGATATGGATTCCCCGTGCCCAAATACCCCCTGGTGTGAAATTTGAAGCGAATCGGAGACGGAAAAATTTTTGGGCCGAAAGAATTAGAGCAACAGGTAGAATGAAGGAAGCAGCAAGAAGAACAAAGGAAGCAAGAAGAATGAAAGGAAGCGAGGATAATGAAGGGAAGCGAGGAGAATGAAGAAAGCAAGAAGAATAGAGGAAAGCAAGAAGAATAGAGGAAAGCATGAAGAATGAATGAAGCAGCAACAAGAAGCAAGAAGAAGCAAGAAGCAAGAAGAAGCAGGAAGCAAGAAGAAGCAAGAAGCAAGAAGAAGCAAGAAGCAAGAAGAAGCAAAAAGCAAGAAGAAGCAAGAAGCAAGAAGAAGCAAGAAGAAGCGAGAAGCAGCGAGAAGCAAGCAGCAAGAAGCAAGATGCAAGAAGAAACAAGAAACAAGAACAAAGAAGCAAGAAGAAGCAGCAAGAAGAAAGAAAAAGCAAGAAGATGCAAGAAGCGAGAAGCGAGAAGAAACAAAAAGCAAGAAGAAGAAAGAAGAAGCAATGTGCATGACGCAAGACGCAAGAAGCAAGAAGCAAGAAGCAGCAAGAAGCAAGAAGAAGCAAGAAGCACTCAAGAAGCAAGTTGCAAGAAGCAAGCAGCAAGAAGCAAGAACCAAGAAGCAAGAAGCAAGAAGAAGAAGCAGGAAGCAAGAAGCAAGAAGAAGCAAGAAGCAAGAAGAAGCAAAAAGAAGCAAGAGGCAAGAAGCAAGAAGCAAGAAGCAAGAACCAAGAAGAAAGAACCAAGAAGCAAGAAGAAGCAAGAAGAAGCAAGAAGCAAGCAGCAAGAAGAAGCAAGAAGAAGCAAGAAGAAATAAGAAGCGAGAAGCAGCGAGAAGCAAGCAGCGAGAAGCAAGCCGCGAGAAGCAAGAAGCAAAAAGAAGCAGGAAGCAAGAAGCAAGCAGCAAGACGCAAGAAGAAGCAAGCAGAAGCAAGAAGCAAGCAGCGAGAAGCAAGAAGCAAGCAGCAAGAAGCATGAAGGAAAAAGAAGCAAGCAGCGAGAAGCAAGACGCAAGAAGAAACAAGAAGCAAGAAGAAGCAAGAAGCAGCAAGGGGCGAGAAGCAAGAACCAAAAAGCAAGAAGAAGCAGGAAACAAGAAGAAGGAAGCAAGAAGAAGCAGCAAGAAGAAGCAAGGAGAAGAAGCAAGGAGAAGCAGGAAGCAAGAAGCGAGAAGAAGCAAGAAGAAGCAAGAAGCAAGAAGAAGCAAAAAGAAGCATGAGGCAAGAAGCAAGAAGCAAGAACCAAGAAGAAAGAACCAAGAAGCAAGAAGAAGCAGGAAGCAAGAAGCATGAAGGAAAAAGAAGCAAGAAGAAGCAAATAGAAGCAAGATGCAAGATGCAAGAAGAAACAAGAAGCAAGAAGAAGCAAGAAGAAGCAGGAAGAAGCAAGAAGAAGCAAGAAGCAAGAAGAAGCAAGAAGCAGGAAGAAGCCAGATGAAGCAAGAAGCGAGAAGAAGCAAAAAGAAGCATGAGGCAAGAACCAAGAACCAAGAAGCAAGAAGAAAGAACCAAGAAGCAAGAAGAAGAAGCAGGAAGCAAGAAGCATGAAGGAAAAAGAAGCAAGAAGAAGCAAATAGAAGCAAGATGCAAGATGCAAGAAGAAACAAGAAGCAAGAAGAAGCAAGAAGAAGCAGGAAGAAGCAAGAAGAAGCAAGAAGCAAGAAGAAGCAAGAAGAAGCAAGGGGCAAGAAGCAAGAACCAAGAACCAAGAAGCAAGAAGAAGCAGGAAACAAGAAGAAGGAAGCAAGAAGAAGCAAGAAGAAGCAGCAAGAAGAAGAAGCAAGAAGCAAGAAGAAGCAGGAAGCAAGAAGCGAGAAGAAGCAAGTAGCAAGCAGCGAGAAGAAGCAAGATGCAAGAAGCAAGCAGCGAGAAGCAAGAAGCAAGATGCGAGAAGAAGCAAGAAGAAGCAAGAAGCAAGCAGCAAGAAGCAAGATGCAAGAAGAAACAAGAACAAGCAAGAAGCAAGAAGAAGCAAGAAGCAGCAAGAAGCAAGAATCAGCAAGGAGCAAGAAGCGAGAAGCAAGAAGCTAGCAGCAAGAAGCATGAAGGAAAAAGAAGCAAGAAGAAGCAAGAAGCAAGAAGAAGCAAATAGAAGCAAGAAGCAAGAAGAAGCAGGAAGCAAGCAGCGAGAAGAAGCAAGAAGCAAGAAGCGAGAAGCAAGAAGCAAGATGCGAGAAGAAGCAAGAAGAAGCAAGAGGCAAGAAGAAGCAAGAAGAAGCAGAAGCAAGAAGAAGCAAGAAGCAAGAAGAAGCAAATAGCAAGCAGTGAGAAGCAAGCAGCAAGAAGCAAGCAGCAAGAACAAGACGCAAGAAGCAAGAATGAAGCAAGAAGCAAGAAGAAGCAAGAGGCAAGAAGAAGCAAGAAGAAGCAAGAAGCAAGAAGAAGCAAGAAGCAGCGACAAGCAAGCAGCGACAAGCAAGCAGCAAGAAGCAAGCAGCAAGAAGCAAGAAGAAGCGAGAAGAAGAAGCAGGAAGCAAGAAGCAAGAAGAAGCAAGAAGCAAGCAGTGAGAAGAAGCAAGCAGCAAGCAGCGAGGAGCAAGAAGCAAGATGCGAAAAGAAGCAAGAAGCAAGACGCAAGAAGCAAGACGCAAGAAGCAAGACGCTAGAAGCAAGAAGAAGCAAGAGGCAAGAGGCAAGAGGCAAGAAGAAGCAAGAAGCAAGAAGCAGCGAGAAGCAAGCAGCGAGAAGCAAGCCGCGAGAAGCAAGCAGCAAGAAGCAAGACGCAAGAAGAAGCAAGACGCAAGAAGAAGCAAGAGGCAAGAAGAAGCAAGAGGCAAGAAGAAGCAAGAAGCAAGAAGCGACAAGCAAGCAACAAGAAGCAAGCATCAAGAAGCAAGAAGAAGCGAGAAGAAGAAGCAAGAAGAAGCAGGAAGCAAGAAGCAAGAAGAAGCAAGAAGCAAGCAGTGAGAAGAAGCAAGAAGCAAGCAGCGAGGAGCAAGAAGCAAGATGCGAAAAGAAGCAAGAAGCAAGACGCAAGAAGCAAGACGCTAGAAGCAAGAAGAAGCAAGAAGCAAGAGGCAAGAAGAAGCGAGAAGCAAGAAGCAGCGAGAAGCAAGCAGCAAGAAGCAAGCCGCGAGAAGCAAGCAGCAAGAAGCAAAAAGAAGCAGGAAGCAAGAAGCAAGCAGCAAGAAGCAAGACGCAAGAAGAAGCAAGAAGAAGCAGCAAGAAGAAGCAAGAAGAAGAAGCAAGAAGCAGCAAATAGCAAGCAGCACGAAGCAAGAAGCAAAAAGAAGCAAGAAGAAGCAAGAAGAATGAAGGAAAGCAAGAAGAATGAAGCGGCAAGAAGAATGAAGGAAGGCAAGAAGAATGTAGCAGAAAGAAGAATGTAGCAGAAAGAAGAATGAATGAAGCGGCAAGGGCAAAACGAACAGCAGATTCGTACTCAGGGAGGTCGAATTAGTCAAAAACAACCGGAAAAAAAATTCTCAAAAATCGACAAAATTTCCATACTATATTCGATTTTTGAGAATTTTTTTTTTTTTGGTCGTTTTCGACTATTTCGACCTCGCTGAGTACGAATCTGCTGTTGGTTTTGCTCGACGACGCTTAGTTCGCGCGCAAACGAATTTTCAAAATTTCACTTTCTTCAAAAAAATTTAGATTAGAGCAGCAATAGACTAATTCGAGGTCCCTGACAGTGCCTGGTGACTTATTCTATTCTGTCTGGTTCTACCCTTTTTTTGGTTCAATTTTTTGAGACGTAAATCAACGACTGAATCATCTCGTAATCGCTCAACGATGACGACCTAATAGCTGATGATTCACGATTTCGCATTCTAATTCGAGTAACTGAACGAAGGAAAATGAAAAATAATAAAGAATTCAAGGTTAGGAATTGAAAACAAAATTGAAACAAGCATTTTTTTTGTAAAAATGCACTTTACGGAGGTAAGGAGCTAAGGACGGAGGTATCTAATCTCAACACGTATTGAGGGGGAATACCTAAATTAGGTATTTGAAATAAATTATACGTACAATCGCAATCGATCATTTTATTAATACCACAAAAAAAAGAAGGAAGAAAGACTTGGAATAACTTGACTTTTACTTAATATAATATAGTACGTAGGTAGGTACGCGAATGACTAGACATCTAAAACGCAACATTGCAACACAGAATACTTGAAAATTTAAAATTATCACATCACAAAACTTTGCATATGCTTAACGAACAGGGAGAAAAAACAAACAAAAAAATGCACATTATACATATAAATTTTCGCCTCGTCGGAGATTTATAAATTAAATTACGTAGGAGTTGTTTCATCGCCCGTCATACTTTCCAGTCCGTCGCTATCGCTATTACTGGACGTTAATCCGGTGCCAGGTATCGCGATTCTGGCATATTCGTCTGTATCGATCGATTTACAGAAATATATGGCGTATTTCAGCTTCTCTCGAAGAACAAACTGCACAAAGACGTTAAGAAAACAGTTATGAATTTAAAACGGATAATTTTACCAATCGAGTACACTGACCTTAACGGAATACCGTGGCATTTTCAACAAAAAGAAACACGTATAGCTTTCGGGTAGGAAATGATCCGGAGGGTTGTATTTATCCATAACTTGCAGAACGAAATCTCTTCCTCGGAAATCGGCAATTGTTCTGGGTAATCTAGTTCGACCCCAGACAAATCGTAAAAATAACGACCTCTCTTGGTTGGTGAATTCTTCCATCACTTCCCAAAACCATTCTACCAACTCGTCCGTAGAAAGTACACCTTATAAAACGCGGAAAAAAATTACCTACATTGATCCAAAAATTCACTTTTTTGCGCGTTTAATAATTTTAGTAATACCTTTGTAAACGGCTACAGATTTTAACAAGTCTAACGGTATATCCGGTGACCCGCAAACCATCGTTTCCAATTCATAACCGGTAAATAAGGATAGCAATGGAGCGGGCACAACTTTGGCTAACCCTGCTCGCACTGCAGCTACTTGCTCGTCGAATTCGTGCAACCTACGACGCATGAAATCAATTAAAATTCTACGATCTAATTGCGATCACATAATACGACCAGTCGATCGATCAAACTGACCTATAATTCAGCGCTAATCGAATAAAATCTTGTTTATTATTCGGGGTAACTTTACGATGAACCGAAGACAGGCATATTTCGTGACCTGACGCGCTGGTCGTCGAAAATGGTATATCCAGCAGGCTCTTATCGCCAGGATTCATATCTCGAATAAATAATAAGCCTGAAACACGTCCCAAAGTGACCATTAATTTCTAAACTTCGGTAAATTTTTCAAAAAATCCGACGTTTGTGTACCAGGAATGTAATCTTTATCAATTTCTGTTATATCGGCGATGGTCAAAGGCATGCCTGCTAATTGCTTCCAAACTAATTCGGCTAAATTTAAACTCAACGGGCTTCCGGTCCTGATAGCAATACCGATCAAGACACCTGAAACAGAAGCCAAATTAATTCGTCTTCGCCGACGCAAACTCTTCATTTTTATTCACATTTCCAGTACCTAAGAAATTGAACATATTCAAATGCAGCGCAGATTTAGCCATCGGGTTCAGTATAAAGCAGTCTCTATTCGTGCCTGTATCGTCTCTACCGTTCGGCGTGGGTATCAGCAAAGGTAACGATCCGTTTTGCAGTTCTTCGCACATCTCCGTTATACTTTCACTGTATCCGCCACCGTAATCGTCGACGCTTTCGCCTTTGAAAAACATAAAATAATCGATAAGGATTGGACCGATATCTCGTGAATATTTAACCACTTCGTGAAGTATACGTACCGACAAATTGAACCTTCCACACACGATGCGGAAGCATGAGAGCTTCTCTAGTGAGACAAGACTTGATCACCATTTGCCCGAATACCGACTTGATACCGTCCGTTCCGGCGTAGCCTCCTTTTACCCTGGATTTCTTTACTTGTATACGATTCAGCTCGATGGTAGGACCGTGGTGAGGTTCTCTAGCCATGGTCGTATTTAATACCTGCGAATTTACGTACGATAAATAACACTATCTCAAGTTCCGGTCGATCTGTCACCTCGCGACACGTACTTTTCTGAAAATACTCTCCTTGGCCGAGTACACCAAGATACCTCTCAGCTTATCTAGACTGATATCTCCTTCCAAAGGGAACATATTGACAACCGGCGCCAGTAGGTCGGAGAAATAGTGCAAAAGTACCAGTCTGTTTCGGATCAACGGTAAAGGCAGGTCTTTCAGAAGGTCGTACTCGAGTGGTACTTCGGCTGGCATGTTATGTATTCGCGAAGCTGGCTTATCCGAGCTCTTGGCGAACGTGTGAGCAGAGCCGCAGACGACTAACGAGATATTACGATCCTGCGAACAATCAGGAAATGTTTAAAAAAAGACCAATTTTACCACCACCGGGTAATGTGGGAAAAACCTGTAAAGCTGGAATGGCTCTAGGTCTAGGTACAGCTTTCAAAGTACCGTCGCCGATTTGACCTTCGTCGTTGTCTCCCCACGCGAATACCTCTCCTTTATTCGTACATACGACCACGTGAAGCGATCCTGTTTCGTAGAACGAAAACATTACCAATCGATATATATACTTTTGTATTTACATAAAACGACGATTTTCTAAGAATTTAGATACCGCAAGTACCTGTGGCAATGCTGACGATTTTCTTGCCTTGCAGACCGGCTACTTTTTTAGGTCTTCTTACGTGCTCGTCGGTTCCATGACCTAATCTGTAATAATCTCCTTTACCCCTGCGATAAAAAAATCACTTAAAAATGAATTTCGCGCTAATTTTATACGTCAATCGCGATAAATCTACGTACCACGTGTATACGCTTCCAGAACGCGTCAACGCGACGGAGAACTGAGACCCGCATTCCACCTTACAGACGCCCAGTCCAGCCAGCGATTCGATTTTCAGAGGAATCTACAATCAAGACTCGCAAGAATTAGTCCTCTCGACGCGACGGTAATCTCACAAAAGCAGCGTTTCGACCAACTTACCGAGCAGCCGTCAGCTCCACCTCGACCTAGCTTGCCATAATCTCCGTCACCCCACGACCAGACGTTATCATCCGATGTAATGCACAAAGTCTGAGCATCGCCACTACCGCAGGCCACGTCTGTTACATGATAGCCCAAAATAGCCTCCACCTTTCCGAATAAAATTCGATAATTGGACATATTTCCATCATTTTCTCAGACTCGAAATAAAATACATACGTACCAATTTCGGCACAAGTTGATCTTCACCGGTGCCATGGCCCAATCTGCCGTACCGTCCTCTACCCCACGTGTACAGTTTGCCGCTTCTGGTGATAGCTGCCGAGTGAGCGCCTCCGCACGCGACGTCTACGATATCTTTATCTTTCAGAAATTCTATACTTGTCGGAGAGTAACACGATCTAGAGAGAGAAAATCAACCTCAAGATTTGTACGAACGACCGTATATTTAAATAGCTCACCTCTTGTGTCCTAGCCCTAATTTACCATCTTCACCGTCTCCCCAAGCAAATACGTAGTTGTTTGAAGCCAAAGCTAGGCAATGTTTACCGCCAGAATGGACGGCGACCTAAAATATATGTTTAAAAATTACCTCTAAAATTCGCCGCGAAATTAATCGCGTTTCTCGCAAATTGAGTTACCTTTTTGATGAAAACCTTGGTTAACGGCTCGAGTAACATGGGCGTACTGATGAATGGATTGGCTTGATTTAGGTGCGACGTATCTCCGATGCCTAATCGACCTTTATCTGCGAAACCTGAAACAGATATTCGGGTATAAGAGGGAATTTTCGTACTAGAAAAGATTTCTCTATAAATTACCCGTGGCGTAAACTCGTCCTTCTGACGTAATCGCGAATAACGATTGTTCGCCTCCAGCCAGCTGGACGGGTCTGAGAGACGTGAATGCTTCGCAAGGGGTGGGTATCTTCACCTGGTTACCACTCACTCCGCCAAGCTGACCTCGATGATTATGGCCCCAACCGTAAATTACGCCGCTGCCGGACCACGATAAATTCCAATTCTCCGGTTTTCTGATTTGGTACACACGCGAGTTGTAATTATCAAAACGAGATCGAATTGAAAATTATTCTCATTTGAGATACTAAAACAACATTCACCTATTCAACCACATCAACAATTGTTCGTCGTGCTCTCGGGTAAACAATTCGTTATTCTCGTAATCGTAGGAAAACTCTCTGGTGAAGCTGGGGTCGTGCTCGATAACTTTACGAACCTTTGAAAAAAAATCGCGTCAAATCGATTACACAAAAACGTAAGCAAAAAATCTAAAAAATAATACCTCCAGACAGAAAGCTTTCGGAATGGTGGTACGATGAATCAACGCGTCTGCTACCCTTCTCGCCATACAGTAGTGCTTGAACCAAGCCCATTTGCCAGTTTCTCCGCACAAGGCCTGAGCGTCCAGTTCCAATTCGCAGGCCAGAGCTACGGTAGACTGTAAAATACACGAGGTTTGAAAACTAGACCATTTTTGCCGAAACGGGTGGCACTAGAAGCGAGTACGAACCTTGAAAAATGGGCTGTACAACAGCTGTTTGCTTCTTTTCAACAGATGATCTTCGTATTCGTACTGTTTGACTAGTAATCTAGGTAGGGCTCGCATTAAATTGGATAAAGGTGAATCGAGGATATCGGTTTGCAAAAACGTCGGCATTTGCATCATTTGTCTCAACGGCGATTTAATATATTCGGTTATCTTATCCAAACACCACATCCTCTCTTTGGCTTCTGCAATAAAAAAGCCAATTCTACGCATTAGAAAACTATTCGATACGATTCGAGTAAAAAATTCCGCACAAACCTAAAGTGGTTAGTTGAGCGCACGATGCCAAAGCTGAGACCAATCTTTTAATAATTCCTTCCTGAGGGTCGACCATCAAGCAAGGGTACAGCAAGCACATGACCACCTCGATCGAAGGCTTCGAGAGTATATCGCGATCAGATCCGTAACGTCTTTTACCCATTATAGGATAAACGGTGAATCTCCATCCCCAACCGTTGTTTTTCATATCTTTCATGAATTTCCAACGCACTTCGTCGCCTGCAAAAATGCGCAAAATTCGTCAACTCTCGATCGAAGTACAACTTCGATAGATGACTGTATTCCCTCGTACCAGGAATAAACAGCTGCATCGACCAGTCGCTCCATTCGCGTCCGGATAGAACATAAACCAACGTTCGGAACGGATTAAATATGGTCAACGTGTCGCGATTCTTCTCCGTACTGCACCGGCGATCGAATTCGATTCGTAGTGATTCGGCTCCTGCAGAGATGAACGAGAATAATTAGAAGTGCCTTTAGAGAGATGTTTCGGGTTGAAAAAGGAGCACACTGTCGACCTGGTATGCGAACAGCGCCGTTTGTAATGATTTGACCGCCGTACGGATGAGAGCTCTCTTGAACCAGAGGTGATGGCAACGCGTGTAAGATGTTATTGTTGATGGCAACGTCTTCTAGCTCGAAAACGCATATTTCCAATATCATCGCCGCGATTTGAGCATCCGAAGAAGCCAAGACTGAAATTGAAACAGAAGCGTTATTTTCACGTCGACTAAAACGAGTCGACAAAAGACGCATTTTCAGAATTTACTTTTTATAACATTCGCCAACGTTTCCTTGGCATTATCTCCCATTCTTCCGGTCACGGCTAGTTTCAACAAGTCTACCAAAATACGAGCATCGTTCGATCCCAACAAACTAGTAAAATCGTCCAAAATTGAAGGATTCACGATATCTGTATCGGTGACCCCGATCACCTGAACAAAATTCAAACGTGTGTTTGAAAAAAATGCTCAAATTCGGTTTAGATATTCGCAACAAACCTGCGAATTGGATTTCAACGTGGCTGCGATCATAGACATGGTACTGGTCGACATTCTGGATACACTCATGTGATACGAAGCGCTTCCGGAGCTGGTCGTCGACTGGAACGCGTTCAACGGATTTTCTGCTTCATCAGGAGTTGTCATATTGCTCTGAAAAATAACGTGCGAAGGTTAAAATGCGGTGATATATGAGAATAATCTTTCTTTCTTTCGAATAGTGAACAGAGGTATTCACCGAAGACGCCAATTCATCGCTAGACTCGATGACGGCAGCTGGAGCTTCGCCTCCTCCGCGAGCAATTGTAGATATGGAAGATTCGGAAATAACGTTGGTCGTGCTAGCGATCATTTCGTCGAGATCTTCTTTCTCTTCTGCGAATAAATTTAATTTTCGATAAAATCGTCAACCGAGAATTAAAAAGTTGGAAAAAATTCCAAAAAATTCGTACCAGCGATATTAGTCTCAATTTTGATGGACGACGATAAAGCAGCTACAACAGCGTCCCTAGCGTACATCACCCTCAACGAATTGAGCACATGCTGAAGCGCGGTTTGTTTTGCAACGTTCGACTCCAAAGACAAGATTTGCTTGGATAGAGATGGAGGAGCCAGAGAGGAAGCATTGCTCGTTCCGTCAGCTTCGCCTTCTTCATCGGTTTCTTCTTTTTTACCTTCGGTCAGACCTGTCAAACGAAACCGAATATCGAATAAAATGATTTTTTTTTCATCCAAAAAGCGATAAGTACCGAGCATATTAGTGCCGAGGGGATCATTAGGCGTATCAAATGGTATAGGCTCGACACTGCGGCATCCAGGAGGCTCGTAAGCTTGCCACGCTACCGAATGAGACGATCCGCATGCGACTCTATTTACTCTAACGCTGCCAAAACCGTCCACCTTGGTTGGTTTCTGATTAACCATGGTGCTACCGTTGCCCTGCTGACCGTGGTCATTATCGCCCCACGCGTATACCTAGAAAATGGACGACATTTATAGAAAATATACACATTAATCTAATCGATCTCGAATGGAGAATAAATCTAGACCAACCGATCCGCTGGAAGATACGGCTAAACAATGTAAAGCGCCAACTGCCACGTCTACGATGTGGATTCCTTTGAGAGACGACACCAAGGTAGGTTTTCTAACATGTTGATCGATACCCAAGCCCAATCTATAGTAATCTCCTTTACCCCAAGTCCATATCTGAAAACATACGATCGAATTAGAATTCTGCGACAAATCTGCGTAAAATATTCGAACCACATTAGGTACCTGACCACATTTGGTCAAAGCCAACGAGAACTGGGCTCCGCAGTCAACGTGTATGACTCCTTTACCGTTGAGGAATTCTATATTGCAAGGTATATCGCAAGCTTCGCTACCACCTCGGCCTAGTTTACCGAAATCGCCATCTCCCCACGAATACACCATTCCTTCGTTGTCCAAAGCCAACGTTTGAGCATCTCTGCTACCGCAAGCCATTTTAATAATATGTTTACCCAGAAGAGCGCGAACCTGAAATGGAAAAATAAATTTTAAGTAAATCCAAAATTCTCAGAGAGCACCGGAATCTCGTCAACGTACCAGTTTGGGCTTGTACTGAGTTATACTGTCTCCGTGACCTAATCTACCGTACTCGCCGAGTCCCCAAGTGTATAATTCGCCACAAGCTGTAATCGCCGCGCTGTACGAGCTACCGCAAGCGATCTCCTTGATACGTTTGTCTCGAAAATACTCGATCATCTTCGGCTTGTCCAAACTCAACGTGTTGCCGTGGCCTAGTTTACCGTCTTCGCCTTCGCCCCAGGAGAATACCTGTTGTCGAAAACAGAATCGTAAGATATTGTACCATCGAAGGTGAAAACCCCATCGTTCGATGGACCAAATTAGAGAAGAGATTACTTTTCCCGACAGTGTCAACGCTATGGCGTGTTTACCGCCCGAATGAACCGCTACTTTTCTCACAATGTATCGATTCAGAGTGGATATTTGTCTGGGGAATGACGAGCTAACGTTGGTACCGAGTCCTAGACGACCGTTGGTCGTTTCTCCGCAAGCGTACACCTGTTGCGAGGGGAAAAATTTCAATTTCAAGATTAATCATTTGACTCAATACAAAATTAAAATTAGAATTTTGGTTTACAAGAAAATTCAAGTCAATTTTAAAATTGAATTTGGAAAAAAATTACGTACTTTTCCATTATACGAAACAATGAATAGCGATTTCGATCCACCAGCGATATGAATCGGTCTGAGTCCCGATAGATTTTCCGAGAACATGGGGAACTTTACTTTTGACCCTTTCAATCCACCCAATTGATCTTTATCGTTCAGTCCCCAAAGGAAAACCTTGTTTTCTTGAGGTACACCCATATGGATATTTTCGGTAAATACCATATTCTGAAAAAAATCGTCGTTCGATCGAAATAAAATAATTATTCGGAATATTTTCGATGTTGCTGCGAATCGTACTTGGATATCGTTGTAATCGGAAGCCAAAAAACACGCGTTCGATGGTAAATTATTACTCGATCTCTTTTTACCGGTCACGTAGATGGCGTGTATTTTACAATCGATGCCGCCATTTTGACACATCTTGATGGCTATTTCGATACACGGATAGTACTGCGGAAATGCGAATCGAAATTAGTGATTTCGACGAATTTATTTTCAAAAATAGGTACGTTTAACGTCTCACCTCGTGAACATCGGACAATAAAGTTACCAAAGTATCTCTGGAATGAATGCTCACGGCGGTCAATTCGGTCATCGACAGAAAGCTATTACCACCGGATACTTTGACCAACGAAGGCATATAACTGGTATCATTGGGATCTACTTTCATTCTCAAAGAATGAATACAAATATCCGGATACATTTCCAGTCTGATCCAATGCTACAAAAATAAAATACGTTCGTTAATCGTCACGTATCTCCAACTGTACGATTTTTCACTGCTTACTTTTCCTTGAGATCCGCAACTTTGCCAATAATTATCCGAATACATGTCTAGTAAATGACTGGCCCAATTTTCTCTCGAAGATGTGGTCAGATACTTGATACAGGCGAAATTATCTTCGATCACGTCCGTTTCTAAAATAGTGAAAATTCCGTGTCTTTCGATTTTTCTTGGTTTACCAGCGAAAATAGCCGCGCTTCCTGCGAATCAGATCGCGATCGTGTAATATACGTAGATTTTACTCGTTCGTCCGTCCGTCGAGTTGGAAAAAAACGTACCAGGTTCGGCGATGCGAACAAAATTATGTTGATGGTCGTACGGCGTATAGAAGCAGTTTTCGCAAAGATTATAATTCTCGCAGACTTTGCATTTGAATCGAGCACCGACGATGGGTTTCATGAAGCAATAATTGCAGCCTATTTCTTGATGGTGAGGCGGCAAAACTTCCATCTCTGATACGCTACCGATCCAGTTAGCTTGCTGGGGAAAATCGACGGTGATCTGTTGACCACTTTTACTAACAGCTGCAAACAAATCAAGGCCGAATTACGTAGAGATCGATTCATACGGTGCGAATTGCATTTTCAACCAATTTACCGGTTACAATTCCAACACTGCTGTGAGTTATCGATCCCCATTTGAATTGCGGAGTGACAACGGATGGTTTCACTCGAACGGTATCTCCTACTTTGATCGTAGGGATGGTATTCAGGTTACCCAACAGTTCAACGTGGATGAATCGAACCCAATACGCGTATCCTTTGTTACGCCAGTCAACCTGCGTGTGATTCGAAAAACAAATACATGAAACTTTCAATCGAAACGACTATATATGTAGTAAATGTTTGAGCAATCGAACCTGTAAATTCAAGTCGTGCAATCCGCCGTTGTTTATTTTAACAATAACTCCGGTATCTCCTTCGTATACTTCTTCTTCGTAAGACCGACAGCACCGCACCGACATACCGATAGCGCAATTATTTCGTACGTAAGTCGCGTATTCGTTTTCGTTGGAAAATTCGCTTCTCTTTTTGTACACCGTGACCGGACACTTTGAACAACACCCAAAGGTGAATCATTCGGGCGCAAAAATCGTAAACTATGCACCTAGACCTACTTTAGGGATCAAAGCTGTGGTATCATTTTCGCTAATCACTTCTCGGTTATTATTCTCGAGCGTGGTCAAGCAATCGGCCACCAGTTGGCATTCTTCGGAGTACTGTAAAAGCCAAGCGACCAGTTGTTCGATATTGGCGCCATTTTCGGACATTTCGTTCGTAGCTTTTAGAGCGATTTCGACAGCTTTTCTAGAAAATCCCATTTCCATTAATTGAGCTGTCAGAGGAGTGGCGGGGGGCGACGGGCATCGAGTTGGCATATCTGCTGCGTTTTTGTTGTTATTGTTGGTTTGATTATTCGGAACGTTTTTACGTTTCGCGTACATATCGACTGCTAAATATTGACTTATGTTGATTGCAGCTTCCTGCAAAAAAATCAGTTTCGTATATGCGAATTCACATCGAAGTAAGGACAGGTTCTGGCGTATTTTCAACGTACTTCTAGTTCCTTTCGACTGAAAATAGGCTTCAAAGATGTCGGCTGGACGGCGTTGATGATTAGCTGATGCAGCAGCAAAGATTGTCTAGCGTCGCCAATGACGTCCGTCTCGTTCAGAGCTTCCAAAGACATGTGCGGTTCCAAAGTTGGCCTTTTGAGCACTTTTCTTAAACGCGACTGATAATTCAGGAGCAGTCTTCCGGCCTTGATTACGCTCAGAATTTGCTGCTGGTTACGAAGCAGCGGTAGGTTCACAGATGCTGCAAAATATCGTTGATATTAGCAAATGATGGAACGATGAGAGGAAGGAAACCGGTAAAAATGACTCACTAAAACGGTTCTTTTTTATATGATTTAACGAAGCCATCGATATAAGAGTAGCCCATGTGTCTAGGAATAAATCGGTGCTTGGAATTCGGTCGAGCTGAAACCTAGGCGATGGCAAGGGCTTCAACGGTTTCAACGCAATCTGTTCTATTTTATTCGTATCGTGAAACTGAACCATTACGGTCGCATTTTTACCAACAATGTTGCAAATCGTGCCTAAATCAGGAAAAAAAATCACAAAATTAACGATCCTTTGACGTCATTTTTCGCCATATTAGCATCACGTACCAACTCTACCGCTTCCTTCTAAAACATTGCCGCCTAATCTGGGTCTAGAATCCAGTCCTCCGAATACCAACAACGAAGCTATGGAGCTGTATAAAATCTCAGACATGTCTTCTTCACTTTCATTCTGTAAAATAAGACGGTATTAGAAATTATTTGAAGAGAGCTCGAAAAATATGGCAAATCGACCGACTTCTAAGGATAAAATAGGATGAGATAATAAATCGGCAGCTGTGGCTAGTTTCGAAATCATGAACGAATTGAAAGTATCCGTCCATTCCGGTATGCTGTGCAGTTTCCTCAGCAATACTACAAATTCTTCGACGATCGTGCTGGTCGACGAAGCTGTCAACGACACTACCGGTTTCTTTTCGACTGTAATATCGATCAATTATTACGAAAAATTGTTTACAACAAGAAACACTTTCCTTTTCAGCACTTACCAAAATTATACAAAGCCAAATCCGGATAACAGAGCATCCCAATGCTGCCCAATAAATGGAAAAGTTTCTTAATGACAATCGGATAGGAGCTCGAATCGTTTAATCCAACTGGTAAAATTGTCTGCAGTAACCTGAGAGCTTGTAACTGTAAAAAATAATTTCGATAAGAATAACGAATCGAGAAGATCGTTCGTTTTTCAAGATTAAAACACATACTTGCATAGATATGGTCGTAGGACACCCTACGTTCTGACCAGAAATTATATTGAACAACAAAAGCAGCCAAGATGGCGCACATAACGCCTTACAAATTTGTTTAGATCGAGCTATCGTCCTTAAAAATCCCAAAGTGACCCAGTCTCGTTGAAACATCGAATCATACTCGGTGAGCGATAATTTCTTTTTATGACGTTCCTGCGAAAAAGATCATAATTTCGAAAATTTGTTTTTTTTTCCAATTCGTATCAAATACCATCATTGAAATACCTGCAAATTATATCTCAAGTAATGCGACACTTTTCGTACGCTAGATTCTTGAACTCTATCCGAATAAACTCCGGTGCAAAGCGAAAAAATCTTGAGTAACCCGACCGAAGCCCTTTTCAACACATCATTCGGATTCCTCAGCTTTGTTTTCTCAGATTCTATATCTAAAAATCAGCCAAACGCAACGAATCATTTAGTACAGGCGGAAAATAAGAGAAAACATAAAGAATACACACCTTTACTATTTTCTTCTTCCGCATCTGGCGACTGGTCAACCAATTCGCTACCGGCAGGGGCTAGTTTCAGGTCGTATTTGCCGTCTTTACCCATTCGATAGGCGTTTCTAGTACCGGAATCCCATTTCACCGGTACCCATCCGTCACTGCTGACGGTGCTGATTACTGTACCTTCGCTGGACGTTGTTGGTCCATCCTGCGTGACAAATTCGTCGATTAAAATTCTACACGATTAGGCTACGGTCGATGCTCGCGATACAGACTTGATCACCCCATTTCCAGTCTGGTCCTCTGACTACGCGAAGTCCCGGTTTCATATAAGGTAATAATCCAGGCCCGCTTGTGACCGGAATCGTGGTCGATTTGGAGCCCAGTTGATTGGTGCGGACGATACAGTGCTCTTCTTCGAAAATAGCTCCGATGTTGAAGTTGTTGGCCAAGAACGATTTGTTATTCGGCTCAAAATCTGGTTCAAAACAGGTTAATTGTAAATAATACGTTCGCACTATTTCAGCCAAATGATATTTTTTTAAATAAGTACCGGAGTCTCTGAAAATATACTCGATGCTGGCGAATAGGCCGCTATTTATGACGAAGGAGAGTTCGTTTCCGCTTGTCGTCTCCGACAGCAACCCGATCATCGATAAAACCAACCTGTAAATTTAATTCGATTGATTTTATTCGATTTTTTATATGTTTTTTCAAAATTGCGTGGTATCTTACCTAACCCAGCAGAGTTTTCTTTGAGAGAAACACGAGTTTTTATCTTTCGAGACGCCAAATCTGAATGATTTATCGGCCTGGGAGACTGCTTTGTTTAACTTATTCAACGTCCATTGTAGGATTCTATATTTGGCGTATAATAATTCCATTTTTTCGTACGGAGTAACCACACTGTCTACGATTAGGGTTTCGCTGAAAGAAGAAAAAAAAATTGGTTAATTCATCGAGACTGTGATGATACGATTTTGAGAAAATTTCAATTCACTTGGTATTTAACATAGGAGACGTCACCAGCCAACCGTTCATAATATTGTATTTGACTGAAGCCACGACTGTAGGAAGAGCTAATAATTTCAGCATTAAATCGTAACCTTGTTTTCGCATATTGCATCGCTCCACCTGCAAATACAAATGAAAAAATACGTTTTTTAATAAAATTACCATTTTTTATTTAGCCAAACAAAATGATAATTTTCCAACGTACCTGAACACACATTGTTCTCCTGATCAATTCAATGTCAGCGGTGCTTTCTTCGGTGACAAATTGAACGATTGCGTGGATAAGCTCCGGTTTACCTTAGAAATATATAATTAATCTCCATTAGATATTTTTTCCATCGACTGAAAAATGCAAGCTACGTTTAAATCTACCTGGTTTCACGTAAACAACAGAACCGCGTGAGGTATCGCTTTCTTTCGACTTGTTCGTAGACTTTTCTTCGTAATATTGCTTCATTTTTTTCTCCTATAAAATACGATAAACAATTCGAATAGAATAATACGTCATTAGAGATGACTACAGATTCTTGTTTCATACTGAATACTGACGGGACATTTTTTAATATTTTCTTGCGAGTGTTTTTGAGCTCTGATGCAGTTAATGACTTGTTTGACAGTCTTTTTCAAGGTAGTTTCCGTATAGAGGAATTGTAAATGATCGAATGCGTTCACTTCGTGACTGGTTGCAGGACGAACTTCGTTCAGTAAAAATCTAAAAAAATTGTAAAATTATTTTCATCCGAATATAAACCGATTTCGATACGATCCACGATTCATTAACCTGCACTTGTTGAGAAATGGCACGCACAACTCTTTGTAAGACTGATTCTGCTCTTGTTTCATCTGTATTAGTTTGAGTTTAGTTTTATGCAGAACGTTGGCGATGATTTCAAAATGCTCCGGTACTTTGCGATTTTCTGGAAAATAAAAACAAGAGATTACGAAAAATTGACATTTTTTCTTTTTTTTTTGGAAATTGACATTTTGAAGAATTGTCGGTTTTGAGAAATTGACCAACTTTTAACAAATTAAAAATTTTTCTAAAAATTAACAAAATTGTAAATTTTGGAAATTGAAAGATTTTAAAAATTTCAAACTCGCTTTTTCAAGACTAATACGTATCTACAGTTAAATTTGATTCGCATACCTTGTTGCAGGCATTCCACAACTGCAGGCCCTAAAGCCAAATGCTTGATCAGCACACCCAACAGAATTCTATTCACTTCTTCGATAGGATGATTCCAATTAAACGACAGCAACGACTGATGCTTGAAATTTTGCGATAAATAGGCATCAAACGCGGAAACCGTATCCTATACGAGGCTTTCATTAATATTACCGAGTCAAATTTATTCTTTAAAAAAATGTAAAATATCTCACCCATAATTTGCTTTCGCTGGAAGGATTATCGAAATCGGCAGTATACGGACAAGACGTACCCACCGGAGGTTCGGTAGGCGTCGTATTTGTACTCCTCGCTTCATCTTTTTCTTCGTAAGGATTCAACGGAGTCAGGCCTCCTTTCAGGTATGAAGCTGTAAGCCAAGGAGTCATATCACGTTCCGTTTGAAGCACAGGAATACCAATAGAAAGACATCGGGCGTGGAAACCCAATAAATACGATAGGGTTCTTTGAGCATCCAGTAATGGCGAACTAGTGTAGCTGATTTCGGTAGGCTGCGTTAAAAACAAACTCATTAAAAAAAAAATACGCTCAAAATATGTACAAAATTACGATACAAACTTGAGAAACATCTTCATCTGGATCGATATAATTTCCAACGCAGCACGACTGCAATAATTCGGGTGAAGGGGTGAGGAGGTCTTCGCTTTTGATAGACAGCTCGCCTTTGAAGTACTTCCGTAATGTTTCCATTTCACCGGGAGCATCGCTGAAATCATTTTATTTGTTTAGTCAAGATTTAAAATTATTTCGAGGGTTATTTCGCACCTTTCTTGAATATCGTAAACTTTATTGTTATAAATAATCCAATATCCGCCGTCTCTGTTGTGATTTTCGACGTCTGCTTTTCGTACCGAGGGCATATCTTCGGGATTTTTGTACGTTGAAGAATTGTAATTTACTGGAATAATTTTCTAACGTTAGTTTTCATTTCCTTCAATTCGTATAGTTCGAAAATTGAATGTTTTTTTTCTTTTTCTTTTTCTTTTTTTTACCGGAAACTCCAGGCCAGGACATTTCATCATCGTCTTCTTTCTCCAGATGAGGCGTAATTTTATTAAACTGTTCCAACGAATTGAATAATGGTCCGAATAAATCTAACCAATCGATATTATGCAATAAAAGTGGCACTTCTTCGTGTAACATTATTAGACAAATCAATAATTCAGGCAGTAAGATTTCTACGACAAATAAAAAGTTCGTTAGAGTCAGAATATTTGTTAAATATTTCATATCGATTTCATTCAACTCACCAACTCCGGTATTCTTCAAAATATTACACACTGTATAGAAATGTTTGTTACTTCTCGAAGCCACATCCGAAGCTGTATTTAGAACTTGGCAAACGTAATTGATCAAATGTTGCAAGTATTTCCTGAACAGAGACTCGGCTCCCATGTTTCTTTCATCTAGAAAAATTGTGAAAAAAATTCTTCCTATAAAATTATTATTTTAAATTTAATTTTTATCCAAACTGAAATGAAAATTACCACATTCCCACGAATACTGCGACTCGGAAGTTTTATTTTGATAAATTTGAGCGATTAATAAACGCTGAAATCGAATCAGCAAAGTTAAACTGGGCGATCGTTCATTGGTACCTTGGGCTGGTTTCAAAAGCTGCAGATTAGCCAACGTCTGAGATAAACAATTTCTGAAAAATTGTCAAAAAATGAGGAAAAATTTGAAACTCGCGAAATTTACAAAATCAATAAATACCTGAGTAATTGTTTGATCAACTGAAGTAATGGAATAGGTGAGAAATTTGTGGCAGAATTTGTGCACGAGTCTTCTCTCATCGATTCTGACATTTCGACTGTAAAATTGGCGTAAATTATTAAACGTGTTCAAAGTCGTAATTTTATTTTCTATCTTCAGTTTATACTTTTAATGGCAGCTTGTAAACTGATTTCCAATCCACCATCTGCCATCAAACTCGAGACTAATAAATCTGTCATGAAATGTTGACCTTGGCTTAGATTACTACAATTCCAATCTAAAATTCAAACACAATTATTCAAACAGCCCTTCTCGGACGGAAAATGAATTTCGAATTTAAATTTACCCGAAGCTGGCATTAACGAACACAAAGCCTTAGCTCTTTCTTCAGCTGTCGGCAGCAATACACTCCAGCCAACTTGTAAGGCAGCTTGAGCGGCAGACTGAATGGAGTCCAGGACACCGTTGGTACTTGCGACGTCGACTACGATTTGTTTGATGCTCGTAAGCAGTGGCGAACCGACGTTCAAATTGATATCGTTGGCATCGACGTTGTTTACAGAAATGGCATGCAACTAATCGACGAGAAAAAATTCAACATTTTTCAATAATCAATAGAAAAAAAAAAAAAACGAAAAATAAGTAATACTTGAAGTTGTAAAATATTGAACGTAGAAACGATCAAGCATTCTTTTTCTTGAGACGGGGGTCGATCTGAAACGGTTGTCACTCCTTCGCATACAGTAACCAATAATTTATTCAGCTTGCTAATACTGTTTTCGCAAATATCGGTGATGAAGGGAACCCTGGTACCGATTTTTGAATGATTCGCAGTACTCCAAGCAAAACTCTACAAAAGGCGAGCTCGAATAAATGCAAAATATCATTCACGGAATCCAAACTCTTCAAAAACCATACCTGGGTCACGCCGCAAGCCACTCCGGCAATATTATTTGATCTGACGTTGGTCACCAACTCTGGTACAGCTCCCGTGGCATCGCTATCTGCAGCATGTGCGTATTCTTTCTTACCCCATCCGCACACATCGCCATTTTCCAGCAAGGCGATCGTATGGGTAACTCCGACAGCTAATTTTTTCACTTTCATGCCTACGAAACGAGTTGTTAATCTACGCGAAACTTACTGATAAAACAAACCGAGCAGCGATACCTTTTAAGCCGTTGACTTTTTTAGGGAAACGTAAATGTTCTTCGGAGCCGTGTCCTAATCTATAATGGTCACCTTTGCCCCAAGTGTATACCTCACCGTCGGCGGTAAGTGCAACGCTGAATTGCGATCCGCAATAAACACGGGTAACGCGAACGTGACACAACGATTCGACCCATTTAGGTACTTTTGATGCTTCACTACCGCCTCGTCCTGTAAATCGAAATTTGTTTATGATGTTGGTTCGTTGTTTGCGTGCCTCGAAAGCCGGACTCGCTTACCTAATTTCCCGTAATCTCCGTCGCCCCAAGAGTAAACCATGCCTGTATCGGTAACGGCCAGTGTTTGTGCGTCGCCACAGCCGCAAGCTACATCTATAATTTTAACATCTGCGAAAAGAAAATTGAACGTAATTGGAACGTTTATACGTAGGCTAATGTTGTCAGAATGATAGCAGTAAACAAGACTAACCTTTGAGTTCTTCGACTAGTAAAGGTATATTAGCGTCGTCGTTCGTGCCATGCCCTAAACGTCCGTAGTTACCTCGACCCCACGTGAATAATTCACCTTGCGACGATATGGCGGCGCTGTAATAAAATTAAAAAAATTTCAATTTACAATTATGAGTAATTCAAAATAATTTTGAAACAAGAAAGTACCTGTAAGTACTTCCGCAAGCGATACGAACAATAGTATGGCCTAGAAGAGCTTCAATACGGGTAGGATACTCTTGCAAGTTGCAATCTCCATGACCTAATCGACCACCTTCGCCGTTACCCCAAGAGTACACAGTTCCTTCGGTCGTTAACGCCATATAATGTCTGCCTTCCGGATGGGCGACGATGTCAACGATGCTTCTGTCGTTCAAACCGGTTACCAGTTCCACTCCCTACGTATATAACCTTGGATTAGATTTTTCACGATTTTAGTTTGTACAGGAAATGCAAAAAAGGGTACCTGAGGATCCCCCATATAATTGTATGAGTATAATTTCTTATCGAACGAGATGAAAAATAAATATTTATCGGATAAAACAATTTTCACAACGCCTAGTTCTCCGATTGTTTGACACAAGGAAGATTTATTCCTAGATTCCCAAGGCAGCCAGCCCCATGCGAATACCATCTGGTTGAGTTTCTTGTTCTACGAAAATTAGAACCGAATTTAGTACATTTTACATTCTTGATTGGTTTTATTTTGGAAAAACTCACATCTAAGAAAGCAGCTGTAGGTAAATACGGTATAATCAGGCGATTCAAATATGCCATTATAATGACAGCTGCCACTTTCAAATCAATCACCGCGTTTTCGTCCGAAGGAAATTCCAAAAATCGTAAAAAACATTCGGTCGGGCATGTCTAAAAAAATGAACGAAAAATTACTCGATTTCATTTCGCGAGTACATCTTTGGCTATGAACAAAAAAATCTTACCGCTATATCGTCGCCGTCTTTCTCAGACCAGATATCGTAACCGTTTAGTTTTTGGAACGTCGATCTTAGAACTTGCTGAAGGCGTTTCAGAAACGGCACCAAAGGGAAACTATTTTCTTCTTTTTCAGACCTGGAAAAACAAATTGTTAATAGACTGATTTTTATTGAACCGACAGAATAATACCACGAACCTATTGCCTGACAAATTGTCATTTTTATCCGACATCATTAAAAGTAACGAGATCATTTCCATCACTGCGGTTATGGTTCCTCTTTGCATAGCTAACTCGAATAAAATTTGCAAAGCGTATTGCCTATCCACTAAAGGAACTTCTCTTTCTGGTGAGTTCAATATTTCACTAGAAAAATTAAAAAAAAAAAAAAAGACGTGAGATGTCGGGAGACACCCGATAGAAGCGAAGCTTCATTTGCTGGATCGTTTTGTACATATATAAAGTTTGAAGTGAAATGATAAATTGAAATTAAAATATAAAAAAAATAGCCGAATTCCAAAAAAAGAGAAAAAGTTATACAAAAGGTAATTTATGATTCTAAAATTTTGGTTGGCATTTTTCAATAAAATTGGCAGTTTTACTGTTCAAAAATTGTCAAATTTTTTTCTTCAACACTGAAAAATTGCGAAAATTCTTCAACATTGAAAAATTGTTAAATTTTTCAAAACCGTCAAAATTTCCAAAATTGCTAAATTGTCCAAAATGGAAAAAATTTTCAAACTGTCAAATTTTTCGGAATTGACAAAATTTTCAGAAATGTCAACATGTTTAAAATTTTCAAATGTGTAAACACTATTACTTTTTTTTGAAATTTTGAAATCCTTCAACATTATCAATTTTTCATAAATGTCAGTTTTTCAAAAATTTTCATATTGTTCAAAATTGTTCCACTTTATGGAATTGTTGAATTTTACAAAAGGGTCAAATTTTCAAAAATTGCTCAATCGTAAATTTTCAAAAATCGCCAAATTGTTCAAATTTTACTTATTCAAATTCTTTAGCACTAGAGATTAATTTTTCAAAAATGTAAGTTTTCCTCAAATTTCTGAATGGTCCAAAACGGTAAGACTTTTTAAATTTCACAAAACTGTCAAATTTTCAAAAATTACTCAATTATTCAAATTGATAAAATTTAATTTTTTCGAAATTTTGAAATTCTTCAACATTACCAATTTCTCTAAAGTTTTCATGCTGTCCAAAATTGTCAAATTTTTCAAATTTGTCAAAAGTTTCGATTGATAAAAAATTCATTTTATTAATTTGAGATAATTCAGTTAATTTTTTAGCGAAAGAGCTAAATCTAAAATAAATTTAAAAAACAAAAAGACCCTAAAAATTTTATATTAATTTATAAATATTTATTTGGGGTATTTAATAGAATAATTTATCATAATAGTGAGGAAATAATCCCCTGGGTTGAAGTTAGTACATATTGTGCAATCATACCAGAGCACAACTTGTTGCAAAAATGACGAAGATTTCTCCAAAATATCGATCCAAACAGCAGACATTTTACATTCTTTGAACAATAACGCTTCTGGTAAAGCTCTCAGGGCATCTAACGTCTCGAGTAACAACTCCGAGCAGATATCGCAGTCTTCGCCTAAATAAAAAAAATTTATTTTAATAGTGCATAATTCGAAACAGAAATCGTACAGATTTAATATACAAACCTGATCTCCACGCTCGTCTTAAAAATGCGAATGCGAAATTCAGAGCTGTTCTGGTACCAATACGAGCCAAACCATATATACTATTTTGTTCTTCTAACGACGAACCAGATGGAAGTATATCTTTGGGTTCCAATTCGAAAGTATGATCCAACAGACTGAATAATAAAATTACTTAAATCATCTAAAAGCTTCAATCTAACTCATCGAACGGTAAATTAGACAATTCACCTTTTATTTTCACCATTGTTTATCTCATTCCAGGTCTTATTTTGATCAATAATTTGGTAATTGGCTTGCTTTCGTAGGGCTAAAAAATAACGATACGCGACAACCACACGTTGCTGTAACCTGCATGATGAAATCGTATTTCCAGCCACCACTCCGCACAGAAGCTGCTGTTCTTTTTGGAGTAATCTGATACAATCTGTTATATTTTGTAAATCTATCGAAATCGAATTCAAGTTTATCAAATTATTACCAAAACAATATAGGCACGTCTAATAAAAAAGAATTGAGCCTGGTACCTGTAGTCTTACTCCATGTCCACGAATCTATCAATTTCTGCGACGCTGTATTCCCTGCCAACACATTGCTCAAATCTGATTTGAACTTTTTACTCGAGAATGGCCCAGTTTCGATGTCATTTCCAACTCCACAAATATCTAACACATCGTCCTACTTCAGTATCATGTTAGAAATTTAAAAAATTTGAGTTCATTCATGTTGATACCTGTATCGGGAGTAGACACTTTTGAATTACAACACTCCTGAATGACTAGTTCTCCGTCTTTGAGTAACTCGTTCCAGTAATGGATGATGTTGTTCTTCTTTAGCGCTACTTCTAAATCTGTTTTTAACCATTTTCCGTCCAAACGATTGTCCGGGTTGAGTTGGAAATCAATTTTAGTGCTCATGTTGAGCTAGCGATTTCACAACTGGTGACGCATAGTTCGTAATTCTAAATTAATACATGATACCTGTACCTCGAACATGAATCACAAATTGAGATTAGCATTTCGTCTCTACAGTCATGCCATAAATTATTTCGATGTTTAGAAGATGAAATCACACAAGCACCAAGTCATGACACCTTAATCACAATAAATTTACCTTCATTTTAAAAGATTGATACATTTTTACAGTCACTCGAAACTCAAAAACTTCAGAACTGTTCAACTTATGAACTTATCAATAATTTTGTTTTATTTATACCTACCTACGGAACAGCTGATATATATATGTGTACGACGGCGTCAACGCCCGGGGAAGATTCCGAGTGACGTTTCACTAGCGATCCTGGCGGTGAAAAAAAGAAGTTGTACCATGATACTACCTATAATAGGTAGGTAACTGATAGTACCTAAGTGATAAGATAGTGATAAGTATTCGGCCAAAACATTTCAATTTTACCGCAAAATGTGTTGCAAATTTGTGAAACTTTCTTGAAATGTCAATTTAAACCGTCGGTTAAGCACGTAAATTGTTCAAAAATGAGTTTCATCGGCTACAAATCTAGGATCGAAGAAGGCGACGTAGCTATTTTATACATAAATCCGACTAAAATCTTTCCTATCGATGTGAAACCAACGATACTCGATAAACATGGTAAACCTGTCGATAATGTTTTTCAAACATTATACGGTAGTTTAAAAGTGCAGTCATTGATCGGTAAAAAGTACGGTACGAAAATATCCCTGAGCAGAGGATGGGCTTACATTTTACATCCTACAGCCGAGCTATGGACCATGGTTCTACCTCACAGAACTCAGATTTTGTACACGCCTGATATCAGCATGATTCTGTTTCAACTCGACTTGAAACCGGGCAGTGTAGTGCTCGAAGCTGGTGAATAACTTCACTCTAATCTGAAATTTTTCCTACACTTCGTATTAATTTTGAATTTTTCCTCAGGTACCGGAAGTGGTTCTGTCACTCATTCGTTTGCTCGTGCCGTCTACCCTAATGGACACGTTTATACTTTCGAATTTCACGCTAGTCGACAGCAAAAAGCTATCGAAGAATTTGCGCATCATAAATTATCCGAATTAGTTACCGTAACGTTGAAGAATGTTTGCGAAGAAGGATTCGGTGACGACGTACAACGTAAAGCTGATGCCATATTTTTAGACCTTCCATCGCCTTGGGAAGCTGCTAAACATACCGTTGGTTGCTTCAAGAAAAGAGGTACGGTTGCGAACTTATTTGAACGAATTTTTACGTATACAAATCGACGTTCGATTAATTGGTCAATTTTTATCTTTTAGGAGGACGATTCGCGTCATTTTCACCTTGCATCGAGCAAGTTCAAAAAGTATGCGCTGTATTGAAATCTCTCGGATATGTCGAAATTACTACGATGGAATGTCGTCAAAGAGAATTAAACGTTCAAGAGAAATACTTGTCGACTTTATCGCTGAATTGGGTAAGTTCTACTCGAATTAACGTATTTACTCGCGTATCTGATACAGAATGAAATTAATTAGCGTTTCGAAAATCGTGCTTTTTTAAAAAAAAGTAATTGAAATATTTCGGAAATGAAATTTTATATTTCAAAAGACTTCAAGACTTCAAAAGATCTCCGCAGTGTTACCAAACTACTCCTACACGTTTTAGCTAACCGCTCGGTGATTAAATTTTGAATTATGGCTGAGTCTATTTTCATCGTTTATTACGTTTGAAATACAATCGACGTTTCGAAGAGACCACAACGTTGTAAATCTGCTTGGTAATCATCGAAATGGCTCCATTTAGTTATCATTAATACGGTGGTGTACACACTTTGTAAAACAGTTACCGCCTACCATTAAGCTTTTTACCGAAGAAATATATCGAAAATGAAACGCTGGTAATATCGGTACTATTCATCATTTATACAAGGTTTTATGCACATATACGAACAATTAGTATCGGAAACGGAGTCGTGAGAACGGTATAAAATAATTAGACGAACGAGGAGGTCAACGATTAAAAAGAAAATAATTCGGTAAATGTCGAAGGTTAACGAGTTAAGATGTACGGTGAGCATGACTACAAAGGGCAAATATTTCCGTACGAAATGATTGGCCGCCTAATACGCCACGCTTATCTTTTCCCCTTACCATAAATAATTTCCTAGCTCGTATTAAAAGATTTATATTAAAATCGTGGATTCGATTCCGCAAACTGATCTATTACAGAGTGATTAAACATATAAACCGAAATCATTCCGTTATTGGAAAGTACACTCGATGACCGCCGGCCTGTAATGATTAATCGTGCCGTACCGTACCGTACTCCGTTCAAAAAGGGTTTAGCTCTGGCGCGTTATGTAAAACAAAAAATTCCTCGGACCTTTGCGCGATAATGCGAGCGAGAATGTTGTGAAAAAATTTCCCATCTTTGAAGAGTTGATACTATAGGGCGTAGACGTAAAAATACGTACCATACCGATAACCTATCGACAATAGCGTTTAAACAACATTAAATACTACATTAAGGTGATAATTAAAGGGTGGACGGAGTAGAAAACCTATTTTATACTAGATCGGTCGCGTCAGATACGATCTACTTACACCGGCTCACAAAATTAGCCGAGCTAATAAACAAACATAATCTCACGAGTCTAACTAGGATCACTCTTCGGCCATAGACGAATATTAGCCGAAAATGTTTGTAAAATATATTGCATATCGTATTTACTTACCAATAAAACACCCCCCTCGCCGCATCGGCGTTCCAATATTTCACGCTGTTTTGGTTCCATTTCGCTTCCGGCGACTTTTTTATTTTTTAAAATTTTTTTTACGCCGTAACTTTTCAATCTACGAATGGCGGCAACGATGAGATTTTTGCGCCTAAACCAAATTTCAGTAGATTTCGATCTCGAAATACTAGCGTTAGAAAAATTCCAGATGATGTACGATTACGTCGAAAAATATTCGTAATGAACCTCGCGCCGACTGGTAAACTGGTACGGTACGCCGTCCAGAGGCCTTCGGGGAGGGTCGTCTTGTGGAAATCTCATTTTCGCATCGAAGGTGTTAAAAAGCCATCGTTTAGAATATAAAACGCCTTTACCAGACGTCGGCGCGCCGTCACCATATCGCCACTAATCGCAATTAGTAACTTGAAAATAACCAATCTCACTAATTTCACGAGCTATTATTTCTTTTTCGTGTACCGAACTCGATCAGTGGTCACCAATTTGTTTTTTCTATTTACAGAAAGAAGATCCTAAACCGGAGAAAACGACCATTTGTTTTCCTGCCCAGGATCAAATACCAGGCCACACTGGATTTTTGACTTTCGCGACTTTACCGCCCAATTTCTTTAGGTCTGCGACGGGCGTTATTCAGCAACCGGTTAAAATATCCGAAGGTGATATCGAAAACGTCGTTTTAGACGAGAATTTTCAGACCGAAGCTGTGACCATGGTTACCATGAGTAGTAGTGGTGACACGAGTAGCTACGGAAGTGACTTGTTATCGTGATTTTTCGTAAAATTTGTCATTTTTTTCTCACGTTTCTTATCGATATTGTTTCTTTTTCGACTTTTATATTATCTTAGGTACCTACGTAAGTAAATTCGTATTTTTTCAAATTGATCATTGTCTGCCAATTAGGAAATTACAAGTACCTTACCTACCTTTACTTGAAGATCGAATTACAATTTCCAATTCCCAAATTAATTGACATCGAACGTTGTTATGAAAATTCACGAATCATCGACTCTTCTGAAAAAAAAGGGGAGGAAATGAAATATTACAAAATATTTCATTTGGGTTTTTTAAATATATTTTCAAACGAATTATTAACACATATCCACTACCCGATTGGCAAAAGTCGGAAAAATCTGACAGTCATATCGAACAGTCATATTCCCTGTTGAATTAGTTCCGTTTCAGCAGTCAGGAATTTGGAGCCAACCAATCAGAGAGCTCAACAT